>JALLOT010004153.1:0-10547 GCA_036939595.1 Thalassiosira livingstoniorum | reverse complement strand
TTTTGAATTGATTCCAGTTTTGTCCTTACCAAAGTTCATCATACATGATGACTGTCTTACTTTACCTTCTTCATCCACATCAAAGGGAATGGACTCATTAAGGGCAGGAGGAGGAAACAAAGTTGGGACTCTCTGGAACTTATTATTCCTTGAAATTTAAATTCTCTTTTTCAAATTCCACAATACATGCTTTCCTCATTTTTCAATATATCACTTCTAAAAAGTATTGAATGTCTTTGTAAGTCATTCACGGACCAGTGTTATTTCAATTTCCGTTAAGGACTTGCCTAGAAGTTATACTAGTGAAATTTCACCTTAATACCAGCATTGATGCTGTGTTGTTTGCACTTGGTACTTGAGATTCTTATGAAACCACCCTGACTGTAAAATAGTGCTTTTGAATAAATTAACTGAATAGAAAATGCATCATTTATAATAGTAGGTTCAAATGCTACTATCTTCTCATATGTGCATCTGTTACAAGCCCAAAGCATGAAGCATTTCTGAAAACTAGCTGTTTCAGTTGCAGTTGTATTGCAGAATTGGGATCTTTTGGCAGTTAATATCCAGAGAACTTGTTCTGGTTTCATGGTATGCATTTTTGTGTAACTTCCAAGGAAGGGAATGAGAACACACTGCAAGATTTTGTAATCCAGTTTGTCATCCTCTAACCCACTGCTGCTACATGACATGTTGTTGATAACTTCATTGCAATATTGACTCAACACCTTTTTGGCTCTCTTGCAAACCCAAATAAAATTCATTAGAAGCATGGGTTCAAAAAGAGAAATTTCTTTAAAAATACTGAGTGCACAATGCAGTCTAGGGTAGAGTAAAATCTGAAATATCCCTGTCTCTGGAATTTATTTTATCTTCATTGTTATTTTTTTCAAAATTCCAGAAATTTGAGATTAATTGCTGCCTTTTTTATAAAATTGTTTAGTTTATTAAGGAAAATACAATAACATTTGATAGTGAGCAGCTGATAATTCTAATAACAATGGTCATGTGAGTAAATGCCTGATGTGAAACTCAGTAAAATTTAATTATTCAATAGTCTGAAAAAAACAGCTCTATCAATACTTTACCCATTTACTAATGGACTTTTAGTAATAATTCATGAGATGTGCTGTCTTCGTGGCATGAAAAAACAATTAGATACTGAAGATTCTTCAATATTAAAGACTCATAAATATTTTCCTGTCTCAGGACAGAAAAAAAGATTTTTTAAGATCTTTCAATACATTGCAATTCCAAACATTATTCTCAAATATAACAACATTATAAGAGCAACTGAATAGCACACATGTTTTCTTAAACCCAACTAGCAAAAAATAGGAAATGACAATAAATAATTGTAATAGGTTTTCTTCCTTCTTAGAAATTTCTAAGGATTGATTTGCCTTAAAAAATGTATTTTTCTGTAAGATTTTTTTATTCCAGTTGAGCTTGGTTTTCAATAGACAATTCATTTTAAGATGATTCAATTACTACTACTACTACTATTATTATGTCTGCCATCCTTTTGGTTGTTCTAGCAACATAACAATCACCTTGATTTTTTATGACAATGGTGTGAGCAACCTTGTCTCCTTGCACAAAATTTGCTTGATTTTATCTCTTCCTATTCTTATACTAAGAGAGTTTGATATATGTCTTCAATCAAACTTGTTATTCCTATGCATGGACTGGCTGTGTAAGCTCTTTGGGAAGCTGCTTTCAGAGTTGTTTGACATATGCTGCTCTCAATATGGTGGGTTGACAATGTTGGGGCATTTATCAGGCTAACAAAGTTCCCTGGCTTCCATCTCTAGTGTCGGCACTCTCTTAGCTGATTTGTGAACAATCTCTCATCTCTCCCAATTCCAGTAGAGTATATATGCAAGTCGATGCTGTCAAGTGACCTGATTCCATCTAAATTGGCCTGTGCAGCTTCTTTGTGTACCATGGTGTTAGTTCTGGTTTGATAAAGAATATTAAAATTGTTGAATTTTATTGCAAGTAACTGCTATTGCTATTGGAGCTTCAAATCATCCAGCTAGAGTATTTAAAGAAAGAAAGAAAGAAAGAAAGAAAGAAAGAAAGAAAGAAAGAAAGAAAGAAAGAAGGAAAGAAAGAAAGAAAGAAAGAAAGAAAGAAAGAAAGGAAGAAAGAAAGAAAGAAAGAAAGAAAGAAAGAAAGAAAGAAGCTGATACAAACCAGAGTTCTTTACAAAAAAGGGGTGTGGATGGATTTTTTTCTCTGTATGTCACAAAAGGCATGTGAGGTTTTCAGAAATTTTACTGACTTCACTCCTGTGAAAATGAAAACTGGCATAAATTTTATGTGGTTTTACATGGTTTTGTACACTCTTTTATCTTTTTCACTATTTCCACAGTTTTGAATTATGTTCACTCCTTTGACAGCTCAAAAATGGTTCTATCTCACACAAGCATCAATGTTGTCTCTCTCTTGCTCCAAGTGCTTATACTTTATTCAACAATCTCACTCAATATTTTTTCTTGCCCATTCACAATACATTCTAAAATTAGGAGTACTAGTACCAGATTACTATTAGTTAAGTCATATATTACTTTGTTTAATCAAAAAGGTTAACACTTAGAGCTGATACATCCCAATCCTCTGTCTAGTCTAAAAATGCTTCAATTATGCAATGTGTGAGAAGAATGGTTTCAATGTTAGAAAAGATAACATTTTCAGTTTACTACAATTTTTGTTCAGAAAATATTTCCATACCCTTAAATTTATTATTTGTCAAATCTATAACTTGAAGTATTTTCCATTGAAACAAATTTTCCCTGCAATTTATAGTAAATTTACAGAAATATTTATTCCTATTAGGGGGATAACTATTTAGTTTGAAATCAAAATCTGATTCTAGAAAAAGTCTCCAATACTCATAATTCATACCATTCTTTCAAAGCAAACCCAAATCCAATCCTATGAGTGACTAACTTCATTAGCCATTTTTTTTAACATTGGTGCCTCTGACAATATTCACCTTAGAAATCAGGGTCAAGCCAAGTTGACTCATACCTGATACTTGGAATCGTCTATTATAGCAGTAGTATGCAAAGGATTTCCAATCCGAGAAGAAAAATTCATATTGATTGCCATATCCATACAGCAGAGTCATTGACAAGTCTTGGCAGTGATAATGATAAGTCTTGAATTTGAAGCAATTTTGATGGTTCCTTCTAGTAACAATGTTGGTATTTTGTGGTAGCTGATTGTTCAACAGGTTAAATGACAGATCATACTCACAGTTTGAGAGGATCTATCTTATTTTCCTCTGGATGGACACACTATTGTTGCCTAGAATAGGTTGACTTACAGGGAAGGCTAAAAGCATGAAAATGATCATGAAGAACCTAAAACAAACAACACAATAAAAGGGGTCATTGGTTGTCAAGCAACAAACATGTAAAACATAAGAAATTCAAACAAAAGTGCACTAAGGCTCAGTATGACTAGATTTAAACCCCAGTTATAAAAAGATTGGCAGTTACATTTTTTTCTTAAAACTTTCCACACCTGGAATGTTTCATTTGACAAACCAGAGATCTGGGATACTTTCCATTAAAACAAATTTTCCTCACAGTTTACAATAAACTTATGAAATATTTATCTAATCAGGAAGGTCACTCTTTAGCTTTAGAGTTTGACACTAAATTATGATTCCAGAAAAGTCTTCCATATCCATACCATTCTTCCAAAGTAAACCTGAATCTTATTCCATGAGTGACAGTGAAATACCAACCTATTACTACATCAAACCCCATATGTCATTGCTCATATTTTTTGAGTTCATTAAAAGACATTGTCCTATATGTAAGACATTGCAAGTGCCTTCTCTGAACCAGAGGCATCAGCACCAAATATGAAAAGGTATATCCCAATATGAATACTGGAACACCCTGCATAATAGATCAGTTTTACCCCCACAAATTTTCACTTATGTCGTTGAGGATGAGATGCTTGCTCTATTTGCAATTGATTTTACTGTTGTTGGTTCTGTCATGGATACTGTTGTTGAGATTCTTCTGTTGCTTTGCCAGATTATTTGGAGCATTGCTGTAGTAACCACTCATGCTCACCAATTTAACCTGCTATAATTTATGTCACTAAGTTACAAGGGCAAATGAAAATGAAATCACTGGACCTGAGAACCAATGTGGGTTTCAACAACACAGAATTTGGATGTCAACCAAATGATATCATGCTCAGAACTTGGAGATAATATTATTAGTGCAAAAACTAAGTTTGAAACACTTAGATACAATTTTCTATCATTCTTTTTTCATCAAAGTCATAGTTAAAACAAAATAAACCATTATAGCCTAGTCCTTTTTTGAGAAGCAATTTTTAAAGATTGCAAATATTTTTGTAAAAATGATACAATTCGTAAAACTCAATAAAAATATTTTTTTTTTACAATTTTTGATTAGACACTGGTAGTACCACTGGTAGTGAGTTTCTTACCATTATTAAAAAAATAGAAGAGTAAGAGAAGCACACAGAGACCCCATTTTTTTGAATATGTGAGAAATACTTTTCAATAAAATAATACATTACAAAATTTTCTACTGTTTTAATAAAAAATGATTTGATTGCAACAAAGAATAATATTATTTTGTACAAAAACAATCTTTCTTGCTGTGCTATCCAAGAATCACTCTTTGAAGCAAGTGGGCACTAATAATAGTCATTGGCCAGAGTAGGTAGACATTGTGCATTTATCCACAATTTCTAAATACAAAAATAGGTGTGATCTTTGGTAAGATAAAAAATCCATAAGAGAGCTGCATACTAAGGCACAAGACTGCATATTATGATTGCTATATACATGAGGTAGATAGTTATGACTTTTTAGTGTTGGTAGGAAGAATAAGACTTACTAAAGAATGAGATAAACATATGGTAATTTGTATGGTAAGTACTATCATAATAAAAATAAACCTACTCATACTCTCATAGTTACTTCATAGTGTACATATCTATATCTAGCTTGCATACATACCAAGCTTAGTTGTTTTTTTTGTTGAAAATGTAAAAAGTAAAAGTTTCCCACAAGCATATGTGTGTGATCTCAAACCTGTTACCCCTACAGAAGAGGTTGCAATTCTAACCTCTGAGACACTGTTTATTACTTGTTAGTGAGAAATAATGAAAATATACTTGGATATGTTTTTGTTTGGAAGAAAAAAGACCACAACTGCACAAAGCAATAATCTTTGTGTGCACTTTCAATGGAAGCCTGGCTTAACAAAACTTTCTTGGTAATTGAACCCATATATTTCCATCAGAGATCCTGAAAATTTATCATGATTGACCACTGAGCTACAAAATATTGCTGTTTTGTCATCAATCCATATTATCTATTACAAATATAATTTGATTTTAACTTGCAAAAATTAGGATTCAGAATGATTAGGTGCACATAAAATTGTGTCTGTTTTGAAAAGGACAATGGGATTTCCATCATTATTTCTATGCAGATGACCCATTTTGTGCTAATTAAAATTCAACAAAGAGGCCCATTCATGGAAAGTATGCATACATTTCAAGTTTTAGCACTGCTAAGACTTGCATTTCATGTATACTTTTCCATGAGTAGTCCTCTTAATTGAGTTCAGATTAGCAAACAATTGAGAAATCATGCATGACATATTTTTTAATCATTTCTTGAACTTCTAATTTCAAAACTCATGTGAGCAAATAAGGGGGTTGATGAACCTACTCATGAACTTCTGAATGTATGTGATGATGTGGAAATGTTGTGGCTTGGAATGATATCTAATTGGTATAGAAATCTGGAACAAGTCCAGAATGTCGTTGCTGAGTTCTAGAACAACCAATGTGGGAGAAGTCCCTGAGTGAAAATTATTGTTGCAGGGAACCATCTGAAAAATCCCAATGTGGAATTCTTTTTAGTGGTATGGTTACTTTGGAAGGGATATTACACTTCTCCTGAAACATTCTGATAAATGCCAAATTATCAAAAAATAGTAATAGGCAAATTTCTTCACTTTATAATTTCCCTCTTAATTTTATGAAAGCAAAAATAATTTTTGAAGATCATATTTTTTCAACAGAAATGTTTTTCAATTAATTATGACCAATGACACTGTTTTCAGTGCCATTATTCTGTGGAACATGATTCTGTGCCATTCCATTTTGTTCCATCTCATTTTAGTGCCATCTGTTGCATACTCTACTGTGCCATTCTGTTCTGTGCCCTTTCAGAGTCATTTCAGTGCCTTTTGAGTACCATCTCAGTTCCATGTAGGCTGGGTCATATTTCAGATCCTTTCAGTGCCATGATATGCCCACTATTTCTTTTTTACTGGCAAGAGTCAGGTCAAATAAGTCCCCTCATTAATACAGGTAAGCATACATACATACAATTATTTTGTTGCTGTAAAAAATACTATTTCTTATGTATGATGTTAAAATACTAAATACTAGTACACTTATTTGAAACAATCACAAAATGTTTTTGATCAAAATGTGAAATTTTATTGATTAATTTCTACCTATTTCTACAAAAAACATGAAACAGTTTGAAAAATGTGTTGCTTGTCACAATCAAAAAAAGTTATTTTTCATCTTTTTTTAACAGTTTTTGTTTCATTTTTTTGAAAGAAAGATATAATATTCTGGAAAATATTTTTTGCTAGTCTTTTCAATCTTAATAGATTTTTAGTTGCATTTCTATGCTTTTATGAGTATGAGAAATGGTAAAGAAGAATGTATAAAGGTGCCACTAAGTGACCAAATGTGCTCACTTTCTTGGTCCTATTGTAACCAAGATGGCACCAAAAGTTCACAAAATGGCACAGTATGACACATTCCATGCATTTGGTGCCAGCATGCCATTTTAGTGTCATTGTGTTGTTTTACTGCAATCATGACACATTCTAGTAACTTTTTGATGTCATGACACTAAATCTAGTGTCATTTTGCTAGAGCCACATTTACTGGGTAATTTACCCAACAAAGTTTAATTTATGGGGTAAATCTATTTTTGACTGGAATAGTAATTACCCTTTACTGGGGGTAAATTGCAGATATACCTCCTTGTTTACCATGGTAGATGGCATATTTACCTTTTCTATTTTCCATCTAACATATTCTACAAACATATTACATCATTCAAACTCCTTGATGTACTTCAGTTCTGGGTTGGTTGATGCTGTGAACTTCATTATTCTGAGCAAAAACAAGTCTGAAAACATTGCTGTTTGATAAAAAGTAAGTTATCTCATAAGATTAATGAACTTATGTTTGTTTTTGGTGTTTAGGTTCATTTACCTACATTTACCCTCATTTATCCTGTTTGCCATTTACCCATGAAATTTCAGAATGAGGGTAATCACTTTTTTACCAGGTAATTGTTTGATTTATGGGGAAATTTCCAGGAAATTTACTGGGCTGAAGGTAAATAGACATAGTGAGGGTAAAGGGTAAATGGGTAATCATGGATCTAGACAATAGCACTGAATTTAGAGGCATTGTACATTTGAAATCGTTTAACAAGTAATTGTAATCATAACTTTGCTCATATTATAAAATGTGTTGATGTACAAAAGAAAAATTAAGTTTAGAGAAGGAAAAAAATTCCCACAATGAGAAAATTTATTAATTATTACAATGATCCAGGGAAACACTGGGAAAACTGATATGTTGGAAAAAGAGAAACTAACAACTCTAACAAAGCCACACCACAAAGCTAACAGGGAAAAGAAATGAACTTTTTATTTTTATTAATGTACATGAGATTGAAATGGTTACAACTAAGAAAACAACCTAGTTTTTAAAATGCTAAATGAGGATGATTAGTTAATAAATTATGTTTTTTTGTTTTTGGCTCTAATACTAACTCTAACCCTAGTTTTGAAACTTTTAAACCTAAGATCTTGGTAATGGGTAGTTGAAGACACTTGCACATGAAAATAATTGTTATTTCTTTAGGGCAGAGTTAAACTTAGAGAGCAACTCTTTTGTAGTCCAAGAGAAAAAGAGAGGACAAGATATAGAGGTTATTCAAACCAGAAGATACAGATTGACATACCTAAGACATAGCTGCCTATTGAAGGAGCTAATCCCCAAAAAACCAGCTAAGCAAAACAGGAAATGGTGCCAGCAATCATGGCATCAAATCATCATTTCTAACGAAACAAACAATGTTGTCACAACATGACTCGTATTACATCCACTCTCAGCATCCACAGCCTTTCACCACCAGTCATGTGTCCATGGCAGGAGTAGATGATATAAGTCAGCAAGAGCCTATGTCATGAATTCTTGGTGCTGGGAGCACTCTGTTGAACCTTTCAAAGTCAGCATTTGGAAGCATCCTGTGACTGCAGCACCAGTAGACAGCTGCAAAAGATGATAGTAGAACCAGAAAACAACAGATAATTGGATCACAAACCAACTCAATGACAGCTCCAGTCTAAGACAATGAAAGTTGATGACAGCATAAGTTGACAACAGCAGGATACACAGCAGCAGCTTCAGTCACATGCATGGATTGACTGCAGCATAAGGTGACATCTTTTTTGTCTGTGCCTTTTCCCAGACTTGTTTTGACGATTTTGCATTCCAAAAATGATTTTTTTGTTTTTTTTTCAGATTTTCTACTAGAAATTTACAAGGAATGAAAAAGGAAGAAAACAAAATACACCCAAGTCACAAGATAGAAGTCAAGAACAAAGCAATATATAGGTAGTTGAAAGAAATATGCAATTTATGTCATTTTGCAAAGGATCAATGTGTTTCTCTGTGTTACTCTGGTTGGTTTTCATGTTATTTCAGAATAATAGCTTTAGCATAAAGTTTGCCAACAAAAAATATTTTACATCACAAATGATAATAAACATAATCTATGTAATGCTAAGGAAAAGATGAATTTTCCACTCAAAATGTACATTACCTTCTTATGATAGAATCAATGATACAATAGAGAACTATTTGCTGTCTTAGAAGTAATTAAGGTAGCTGAAATTAATCAGTGTCCTGTTGGTATTTGTCTTTGATTGTCACTTGGCATATGCTTGTTTTAGTAAACCTTTTTAGTATGAGTTGTTCACCTGCTGCTATTTTCTTGTTGTCTGCGATAGATTCTGCTGTATATGTTCCAAATTATTGGCAAATTGTTGAATGAGAACTTCAATTCCTTCATCTATATTCCAAGGTTCTCCCATTTGATTACAAGTCTCCTTGGATTGGCCTGGTGTTACTTTTCCATATTTTCAAACAGAATATAGCCAATATTCCTTGAAAGTTAGGTTTGGTCTTCCCATGAGTTCTGTCTCCACCCTGTCCTTGTAAGTAGCTTTGATGGCATCAAGCATGGAGGTAATCCATGCCTCATTGATGTTGAATATATTTTTGAATTTCATTTTTTGTTTGGTACAGATCATCTTTGCTTGTTAGTGTTGGCATTTCACAGAATTGGTGGCTTGTCTTGGGATAAGTGTGATAAGTCCTGGATCATGTGGTTCTACCCATAGCTGGTTGGGGTACTGCACTAGGATGGGTCCAGGGACAATGTCTCTGATGAGGCTGAGTTTGTGTACATCTGACTGGATGGTGCATGTCATGAATGCTAGAGAGCTTGTAGAATGTTTAGGGTTGTTTTTAGGACATATTTGATCTTGATGAGTACCACTTGGTCTTTGAGTTTGTCATCCATATCAAAGGTTGATGTGGGTTTTGATTTGTTCATGGTGCAGGTAACAAGTCTTGGTAAAACTTGAGTGCAATTTAGGAAGAGTGGCAACACTCGTCATCCATAGGGATCCACTAAATGTACTTTAAAATTTCTGTTTTATCATCAAGTCTTGGTAAAGCTTGTTGATTGCTTGGTGCTAAGGAGAGAAAATATTTGAATCTGTCAAGTGCATCTGTACTTAGTACTTTTCTTATCTAGTAAATGATCTAAATATTTTTATAAACAGTAAAGTTGTGCAAGCCATTCTTCAAAAAATTGAGCTCTAAAATACTGCTTGGCTCATTGGCAATGGGTCACACATTTCATATATGTGGTTATAGTTAACATTACACCCTTTTAAGTGAACAAATAAAAAATTCACAGTTTGTTTTGGTGCATGGCAATTTGCTACAATCAAAAGTCATATATATAATGCTGGTATTCCTCTGATGGTGGTGCTGTATGGGGTGGTTTCATAATTATATCACATGATCCCAAAAATTACCTTCAAAATGATTTTCAAAATGACTATGACCAACAACCAAACTTACGAGAGACAATGCAACAAGCATCAAAACAATCTGAGTGATTTTACTGGCTCAGGAACATTCAACAAGCTACAGTTCTACACTTTCTACCCTATTCTACTAGTGTTTTGCTCTAGTTATTTTTTTGTTAGTAGTTTTTACTAGTAAATTAAGTCCCACAAAATGGAAAAAATAATGCTGTATATCTCAGCATTGGGTTGGAATTTTTCAAAAAAAAATCAGGATCCAATATTGCACCATAGATGAGCAGTTTTAAACATTTAGGTACATGTTTGGACCAC
>JALLOT010004152.1:0-10549 GCA_036939595.1 Thalassiosira livingstoniorum | reverse complement strand
TTATTTTTAACTACTAATAATTAGTTGTTAAATTGGACTGACAAAGGGATATTATGCTGTCTGTGCCAATCTGCTCTGGTGACTATGACCTGACACAACAAAACAACGCTACTTCATTGAAGTTCTCTCACTTACTACAATGCATTCATCAATTCTTCCTTGTTGATATTGTGCTTCTGACTTGGACAGATGATTGTGAACAAAATAAAAGAATATTGAAAATTGAGCATCACAATTAGAATACTATTCAATATCAAATAGATAATTTTTTTGTTTTTAGATCCAACTTACCAGTAAAAAAATTATTTAGATTAAAGCATTTTCCAGGATTGAATACCATTGTCAATGTTGATCTAAAGGATGAACTGGGTGTACTATTAAATTTAGATGCAATTTCAATGGTGAAGATTGTCAGTGGATTGGTACAGCTACACAATTGAATTCAAAGCACTTTCACATACAAAAGCCAAAATAAATTGCATTTCAGTGCCAAAAGCATTTTTCTTTATAGCTTGCCCTTAATTTATACCTACCAAGTGATGTTGCCCTTTGTTACATGAAAAATTACCATCAAATATTCACCATCATCATCACCATTAGCTCAGAATAATACTTTTTATATGTGGTGCTCAACATTACAATCAGATGGTTCAAAATCAGACAATGACATTCTAGGTTGAAATATAATCAAATTTAGCATCAAGTAGCTAATCCTCAATGTACCATATGTGTTATATGCAATGAAATAAACATTGACTTTTAAATTAGTACTAGTACTTAAAGAGATGCAATCAGTTTTCACATCTGCATTAAACATAAAACATTTCCCCCATTAAAAACTAGTAATTTTGTGGGTCTTTTGGTGTTGATTCTCTTGTTGATCCTTATGTTAGTTTTAGTGTGTTTGTTCCATTTCATTTAGGTAATAATAAGGATGCAACCAAAAACTGCACACACCTTCATTTGTTGTAATGGAATGTTGTAACTGTCAACATCATTCAGACTCAAAAGGTCTAAAAATGATTGATCACACAACTAACTTGTCTAATGATGTGTCATACAAAGGCAAAGTTGTTGATTGTTATTGTATGTTGATCGAGGTAATAATTTTTGATATTTCCACAAATTTCATGTAAAAATAATATGATGCAACTATCTTGCCTATTGCCAAAACCTTATCAATATTTGGAACAAAATTACGTTGCACTTGAAGCCTTGATTCTACTTTGAGGAAGCCACAACTAGCCATGTGATGAGGCAAACTAATGGGGAGGAAGAATGGTGGAATCTTTGGCAACAGCCTTTGCCATTATGTTGAGTAACATGGCCAACAACAATGGTTGATGAAAGAATAAAATATTCAACTGATTCTTGTGCCTCAAGATGACCATTTCCACCTTCAATCTTCAATCATTCTTGATCCCAAAGATTCAATCAATGGTAAGCAAAGGAGGGAATAAAGATGGCAATGTTAATTGAATTAGATGGTAGGTTGACATGGAATTTATTGTTGCTTGGGTTTCTTTTGTGATATTTCCACAAGATTACAGTGCCAAGGCAAGCCATCAATGTCATTTTTGACACCAAATTCAAATTGTATGATTTTGTAAGCCTTATTGATAGCTACCAATGTTGTTGGAAAGTTGGCAGCAAGACACTGGCACTTTGGAAAACTCATAGGTTGCAAGGGAAGAAGAATTAAGAAATATTATTGGCCTCTTCATCACTATTTAATGAAAAGATTTTTTTACTTGAGAGGCAAAATATTTCCACATCCCTTGAACTAGTGTTTTGAATCTAGTGTTTTGAAGTTTCTGAAATTTTGAGAAACTACATAGCTTTTTTGTAACTTAAAAACTTCAGAAGTCACAAAACAATATTTTTTGTGAGAATATAGAACCAAACTAAAATTATTTGGTAATGATCTACCTAAATTTTTGAGCTCACAACACGCCAATATTTGATTCAATGGTATTACTTTAAAAACAAGAAGTATTCAATGGAACAGAAATGAATTTGAAACATGATCACTTAAAAAAACATAAGTTGATTAGAATTTAGTGATCATTTTTTGAGTGTAGTGGCTACAATTTTGGTATGTCTTGTCTAATTGGCCCCCTAACAGAATACATATTAGAACTCCTAACCTTAATCCAAAGCTCCAATCTAAGCCCCCAAACTCCCTAACTTCATCCAAACAATGAAATGAGTAATGGAGATCTATTTGCACTATTTATGATTTTTCTACAAATATGAAACATAAAAAAATAAAAGTAGGTTCACTCAGCTCCTTACTCTTCTTCATCATCAATTTCATCCTCTGAATAATTATTAAAGAAATAATTTTCTACCTTTGACTTGCAAGAAAGGTCAAGAGGTCAAAACATTTTTTTCTTGAACCCTTCCTTGATCTTGTTGAGCCTCAGCATGTTCTGCCCTACACAAAAAAATTACTTCAGAAAATCCGGCTTCAAGTTGCTGCTGTTGTTTTTTCAGCAAAGCACTTTTCAAAGGCTTTGCAAACTACTCAACATTCATCAATCCTATTGTCTGCATGGACATAGTAATTTTTGTGTAATCTCTTTGCACAAGGTCATGTACCTTGCAATGGAATCTAAAAAAGGGACTTTTCTTTGATGCCATTGTGTTTTTGTGTCCACTTTTTGAACAAAATCAAGGTCAAAAACTTTTGGTTTACCTTTACCTTGACTTGTTCTGGCTCCACAGGTTCTGGAAGTGGATTCTCAAAACAATTCTTCCAACTGTACATTTGCTTGTAGAATCCCTAAAAATACAAATTTATTAGTTTGATGTTGCACAACAAATAATAAAACATATATTAGTTTGACCTTACTCAAAAGTCTTTCCTCCTTTTCTTGGTGTCCTCTGGCACACAGTATAAGTATAAGTATAAGTCAACCATTGCTCTAACATAATCATGCATGTTACCAGGAAACATAACATGATTATGAATTTCATGCTTGTGTGGATTGACAAGGTAGCAAAAAATATGAATCATTGTCACCAGTTCAGTCTACCTATCAGTCGAGTTTTTCCTGTCAAGGTTGAAACACACACTCAAAAGATCAAGACATCTGTTTGAAGCACCAGGACCCAAAATATTATCAAAACTTGGATCAAGTAAAACACTTTCACTCTCATTTTTCAACACAATTACAATCAAGTAATAAGCAGAGAGATTTGTGTTTTCAACAGACATAATTCATGCAAGATTTTTATTTTGTCACATAAATCACACACTTTTTGCAACAGTGCTTCTTTGTGTTCATCACAGTCACTGATGAAATCTAATATTCTCTGCTGTTCCTCTTCTTTGCTCTCAACCAAATACTCCTTAACCTTTTTATTTTTGGGCAGACTTTGAATGAAAATAATGTTGTACTTTAAATTCTGGCAATAATCTTCAACAAGATTCATCCTTGTCTTGTTCAGATTTTGCATCTTCTTGTAATGATTGACATCACCAGCTTTCATTGTCTCTCTTCAAATTTCTGCAATCCAATCTTTCATAAAAAATCAGTGATCTTTTTGCTTACACAACTACAGACTGGATGCATTCAAGACCAGCAAGATAGTTTGAGGTAAGATCAACAGTATGGATAGGATCAGGATTCTTGATTAATTTTTCTAGAAGGATGACACAATTTTTCTACCAGCATGAGTTGCTGTGTTGTCTTTTGGGAAACTTATAATACTGAAGTCAGCTTTTTTCTTGAATTTTTTGCAATTCTTCAAGCTGTCCTTCACTTCTACATCTGTCACATGAACATTGATCCCCATGTCAGTCAGCCCTAAGAAGATAGAACAAACACATTTTGAAGCACAGTGTATCCAACTTGCAATCAATATAGGATTATTATCAAATCTGTGCTGATATTGGTGATCAGGTAGACTCTTTATGTGGTCATAAGTTTGGTCACAGAGATTGGCATTCAATGGATCAACATAGTTTTTGAGCAGCATATGTGGTTTGGAGATAGAATTCTTTGAACCCAGGAGCACTTTTCATTATTGTTGCCTTGACAAGCTTATATGTCATTTGATTGAGTGACTTGTTGCCTTGAGCAAGTGCTGCCTCAATGTTGGCATAGATGATTTGGTTTACCTATTCTTTAGTTCATTTTGGATTTGGATGTTGGATGGCAAAAATGGAATCTTCTTGAATTGTTGACAAGCAAGCAGATTCCTCTGATTTTGATAGAAAGTGCACAGTATAATGTGCATACACATGTCATATCATGTTTCCAACACTCTCTTGACCAATGATGACAGAATCAGAAGAAAATGGAGATAAATTAGATAACTTCAGTTGTTGCTTTGCCAGTTGCATGGTTGCAAGAGAAGACTGAATTTCATGTCTCAAGAGCTTCTTTGCACTCAAAACAGGTTCACCCATAGTGCTTGCTGCATTGAAAACAGCATAAACTCTTTTGTATTCATCACAGTAGACACATTCAACATTTTTTCTTGATTGTCTATTATATTAATGATATTGAAACATTCCCAGAGTTACATCATTTCTTCTTCTGAGCCACAACCTTCTTGATACCAGATGGATTTGAATCTTCTTCTATGCCAGACTCCTCTATGCCGGACTCTTCTTTATTCTCAAATGAGAGATGCATAAGGGTGATTGCAGTTGGAGTGGGTTTTGGTTGGGTTTGTTGAGTTTTGCTACTGAATGTGTATTGGGACAAAGTGTTCATTGTGCATGGCAAATAGTAGTTGTCATATTTTAGGTGTTTCTTGTCAACATACCTCAAAACTGTTTCACAGTACAGATGCTATAGATTTTTGTCACCTGGATCAGTCAGAGTAAAAACCTATTTTTCTTGTCATTAAGATCAATTCCACTAATTGTGCCACTGTAGAATTATTCTGTTCCTGGAATTTTCCACCATTTGCTAGATACCTGCACTGGTAGCCCAATCAGAAAAACAAGCCATTCATGGTCCAGTGCAAGGAGAGGATCATTGGTGTGTTTCTACTTGGTGGCCTTGAAAGTCATTGTTTAAAGTTGATGTTTATGTACAATTGGCTTGGTGGCAGATTTTGAACTGGATTGGATGCAGACATAAGTTGGGTACTAAGTATTATGTGGCTACTACATGTGTTGGATGCAGAAAAGACACACATGCATGTGATTACTAACTAGGAAAAAAATAAAAAGATGTGTAGAAAATCTACAGTATAGAAATAGTATAAAAATCCATTGGAAATCCAGTGTGGAAGGATGGCAATTGAGAAATAGTTCATTTTGTAAGAATTTTGAAACATTCATTGGAAGATTGATCTGGTCAAAAGTAAATTTTTGGTGGTATTATTGTACATACAACTGACATTTTTGTCATGAAATATATTTTAACTTATGTTATAGGATATACATACATAAACAAAATTAAATAAATAGTAAGTCACATACTTATTTCATACACCCAGAATAATGTCACAGTTTCCCTTTTTATATTTTTTATGCCATTTCTAATACTAAACATTATATTATCACAGCCAATTCTACTGCATAAGCAAAAAAGTACGAAAGTCTTCAATCAATATAGGATATAGTACGCAAAATAATTGAAAAAAATTGGCATCAGGATTTGAATTTGTTTGAATTTGTTTGAATGAACCTCTTCAATGTGTTTTTGATAACATACAAAACTGAATAAAGTATATCCATGTTAAAGTTTAAAAATATCATACGTGTTGGTTGAAAGATCCAAAACAGCATGAACATCAAATATTTGAGTATATTTAAAATAAAACACCTTGATGATCAAAGGAAAAATCAACATTTTTTAGCCCATCATTTATTTCACAATGATTTAATTAAATGCTGTAGTCTATTGTAATATCTGAAATTTATTGTAAATTTTCTGTATCTAATTGTAATTTCTCTTGCAACTTACTGTAGGTCAATTCTCCCAAAAACAGTAACTGTAACTTGCTGCCTTAGAAACTTCAAAACACTCGATCCCAGATTACCATTGGAAAACCTGAATGGAGACAATTGTAAAAAGTAGAATACATTGAAAGTCATATCTTCCAGTTTAGGGAGGGGATGAGGGACAGTGATATTTTTTCCATTAAAAAAGTGGCAATCTAGTACCCATGTCACCCTCTAATGCTGTCTGAGGTATATATTAAATAATTATAATCAGTTTTTGGCATGATCATTTGAATACTTTTTGAAGATTCTACAAGTAGAAGTGTGAACCAGTACAATTCTTAAAATCAAATATTCAGGCAAATAAAACAAGAATGTGAGAGTCAAAAATCACATCATTTGAAATATCAGTATACACACAGTCAAACTTATATGGAACAAAACAAAAAGGAAAAACCTTCATTCATCAAGGCCAATCCATTATACCTCTCTTATTTGTTTGTTCACCAAAGCCAATGAAGAAAGATAACTATTTGCTTGGAGACAAGTATCAACATGAGTGAAGGACAGAACTCATTTCTTTGAGCCATGAATTGCTTGTTGCTCTGAAGAACTAATGGTAAATAGACATAACAAACAAAAAGCAGGTGCTCTCCCTCCAAGAATCATTATTTGATGACAGGCTCCATTGTAATTGTATATCATTGACACAGGCACTATGGTTTTAGATCTTAATTGACTCAAAATAGTTTGGTTGGAATCATTATAATCTTAAAACAAAGATCAATTTTGAAAGGTCAAATAAATAAGAATTAGAAAACCCTTTTGGCTATAGATTCTCTCAGGGAATAGATAAAAATACCACCTTAACCCAGGAGGACTATCTCCACCCTTGTTGCAAGGAACAAGGGATTACATGACCTTGATAATGATAAATACATTTGTAGCTCCTATTGTAATTGTAGGTATGTACAAATGTTGAGGTTGGGTTTTGTACAGATTAGTTCAATTTTGTACAGACTCCAGGCATTGAATATAATTCAATTCTATGACTATGAAGGACTTTAGTATACAAAAAATATACCACATATATACTTATCTGCACCTGCCGCATATAGGATGTTATCAGTATTCAAATGATGAATACTAATTTTATTAAGAAAAGGGTCAAACAAAGCTATGCTTATAAGGTTACATCAGTGACATCATAAATAATTAAAAAATGATGTAATATGGAGCTAAATAGCTATATAATACAGGTACCTATGTTACAATCCCACCAAATGAATGGTGTAAGATGTAAGGTGTAATTTACCAGTTAAACAGCAGTTTTGGTTTTGAGCTACCTGAGTGATGTTAAACGTTGGTCCTCATGTGCCGTAATTGATGGGAAGGTTGTGACTTCATTGTGCTGTGATTGGCTTCCTGAGATGGTTGCATCTATGTTGGTGGGAAGTGACAAGTACAGCAGCAGAGACCCAAAAAGGAGCTATATCATCTATTTTGTAATTTTGTGCCAATGATAGTAAGCTGCACTCCCATGCATGTAAGGAGTGTTGCAGAGAAACAGTATCATGTCCAGAAAGGCACTGTAGATTCTCCTATTACTGCCACAGTGCTACTGGGAAAGTTAAAGCAACTTCTCTGATTGCCATCTTCTCCAGAATCAACAATCAACCCAAGTAAAAAAATGTTGGCTCATGGGGGGGAGATGGTCATATGGACAGATTTTTGAATCTCCAGTTCCAGCTGGAATCTAACGAATGGTGGAAATCAGGATTTGAGCAAGGGTCTACAAATAAGAACAATCTGAGTAACATTCTTCATCATATTCTACTGCTCACCTCTAACCTACTTCTCATACAGTAATACAATATGAAGTACCATATGTAATTAGTCATAATTACATTTCTAGTAGTAACACCATTGGAGATAAAATATGGTACTGAAATACAGTATGTTATATTCTACACATACTTGAATGTTTTAATTTGATAACGCACACATTCAAATGCCTGTATTAGCTAATACACACATTTGGTACCCACATTGTACAGATATAATAGTACCTTCCTAATGTACCATACATTAATCTACACCATACACAGTAGGTTAAAAGTAAATAAACCAACCTATGAAAAGAGCCCAAAATGGTGAATCAGTCATGCCATGAAAGTAGAAAATTCCTTTTGGAGAATCTTTCACTGGTTACATAATATTTAACTCTAAATTACTGGTACCAACTGTTCCTGCCAGTTGTGTAAAAAATCACACAGTCCCATCTTCTTGATTCTAAATGTTTTGATATTGTAATTCTATATACAACATATTTTTTAGATAAAAATGGAAAAATTTGGGTCTATTACAAAAACCTTTCTATTTTGTTATTGAGAAAATCAGAAGTATTTGAGAGTGGGGGGGTTATTTGACTCATCAAAAAATAAATTATTCAATCAAATTCTGTGGAAAAGAAAAACTTGTCAATCTTGGTGTCACCCTGCTTATGATTTCAAATTAAAAGGAATAAAAACACCTACAAGACTGATCAACAAAAGATGAAAGTAAAAATCTCCAACCACCAAAAAAATTTATTTGACTCAATTTTTGAAGTTCTGAATCAAGAGTTGTGGAAAAACATTATGTTTTATTGGTATTCTTAATTGAATCAACTTGTTTGTGGTGAGACATTTGTTGTTCCATAATTGACAAAAAATTCAGTCTAGAAAAAATGTTTAGGCAACAACATATGTAACAATTAAATGGTTCCAATCTACCATTCAAACAAGATCACATGAATATAGTTATTTTGAAATTCTTTATCATAATGGTAGGGATTCAGACCCTCAAGGATGACTGAGCCTGTGAGCAGCAATATTACACAATCATCAAATGAAGAACAGATATATTCATTTTTTTACTACCATTAAAAAATTATTTTTTCTCAATTCTTTGATTAATAAGTAGGTTCATGTATTCTTGATGTCAAACTTAAAAGCATCAACACTGGTGCAATTTTTAATAGATATTTTTGTTTTACATGATGGGAGATTTTTAAATGATCTTCTTCCCTTCCACCAAATGGGTCAAAAAAGGAATGTGTATCTATAAATGTATTTGTTGCTTACTTGGGAATGAGGGATGATATTCACATGCAGATAATATTAACATTTCACTACCATATCATTAACCAGAAACTATTTTCAAGTTGATACCCAAGGATGTGGGTATGATAGTCCATGACAATTTGGGTGAGATTTACCAACAATACATTTAAGACAATGCTTGGTAAAAAAGGTACTGTTTGATCCACCTACCTATCTATCAAAAATAATAAAAAACATACCAAGTATTGATAATTGGTTGGTAGTGAAGGATGATTAAAAAGAATCAAAAAGTACACATGTTTTTATTGATTCTCATTATTTAAGTACTTATTGAAAACTATTTTTATTTTTTCAAATATCATAAACTTCATTCAAAAAATGCTACCAGTTCATGTGTTTTGAAAATGTTTGTTTTAGCTAATCCACACATTTGTTGTTTATGTTGGTGGTTGCCTGCCTCTCTCTTCTTGAGTGCTTTCTTGGCTTACTCTTTTTGATCCTGGATATTTCCATTTCTACTTTCCTCTTCCTTTCTTTTATAGAAGCCATTGTTGCTGCTTATTTTTACTGTTTAGAGTGATTTTTTTGAAAATTGCTAGCTTCCAAGGCTATCTACCTTAATTTTGTTGCTGATTGTGTTGCTATTGCTGTTGCTAAAACCTACTATATCATTCTAGTGCTATTGTTCTAAGTCTTTTGATGGTGGGTCTGATGCTGGTGTTCTCCTATAGTGGCATTGTTCTCTTCTTCATCTTTGCAATGGTGTTGATCTTCCTGGACAGCTCTGCCTCAGACTGGGAATCATAACAATCACAATAATGAATCTAAGGCTGTTGTGGATGGTGTTTCTCTCCCTGGACTGACTTGAGAAATTTATTTATCAAACTGTAAATTTAACCTTCCTGGACATCTCTCCCTTGGACTGGTTGATGTAACGGTTGCCAATTTCAATGAATTTAATTTTTTTAGATAGTGTTACTCTCCCTGAAGGCAGGAATATATCTTCTTGATGCTGTAAATGATAACATGGTGATGAGTTTAATGCTGTCTGAATCTCTCCCTCAACACTGTATGATGTAACTGTCACTGTAATGTTGCCATGCTGGCAAGATTGAATCTCTTCCTTGATGTTGTAACTGTTGCCAATTATGGTTAATAATTTAATGATTTTTCCTGCCCTTGGAATCATTGTTTTGGATTTTTTTGGATTCCTGCAGCTTTGTTGATGTTGCTGGTTGGTTACTGTTGGATGTGCTGCACCATCATTAATCAACTGGTTAATCTTGGCAATAGCAGTGAAATTCAAAGTGCCCAACAAGGGTTGTGCACCTCTTGACTATGAGAATGAGTAGAGGGTAGTGTCTGCTGGTGGAGGTGGTTGTGAATATGGTGGTTTGGAAGGACCCTTGATTTAGAATACCATTGTCTGGGATGCACCTGTTTTTTTTTGTTTTTTATGGTGAATGTTAAAAACAGAAAATATTTAAAAAATTAAGGCTTGAAATGGTTCCAGAACCCATAAAAAATATTTTTTGAC
>JALLOT010004151.1:0-10566 GCA_036939595.1 Thalassiosira livingstoniorum | reverse complement strand
GATCCTAATTTATTAAGATCTTGCTTTAAATGTTCCTATTTGCAGAACAAAAGTCAGTGACCAAGTCAGGCTTGGCTACTGATGACGTACTGGCACGTCCGTCGTCACACAATAGGTACCTAAGAGTACCTAAGTACCATACTCCCACACATGTAATAGGGCGGGTACAATGTACAATACCATCCCCATACTTTTGTACTGCCATATCTACTCCCAAATCCAAACATTAATTGCAAGCAATGATGAACAATGGAGGATCTCCCCCCTCCAACCCTCGAGAGCTTCCGACGTGTCATTGCATCGGAAGCCCACGCACTCAATGTCCTCAACATCAAAACACGATCCCATTTAAAACAGAAGAAAGACGAACTGGATCACGTCAAAATTATACTTCGATCTGGTGGTCAACCGTTTCCATTCCAGCCTGGCAACGATGCAAAGTCACAGACGACTCAAAGGTCGCAAACGACACAAACAACACAGACGCCACAAACACCACAAAAGCCACAATCACCACCAAAGCCACAATTCCTAGTGGCACTCGCCCACCATCAACCCACCGACATCTTCCTCCTCTTTTGCTTCTCTCCCACAATTCTTCCCTGTCGGCTCGTTCGATTCAACCGCGATGGAAAACTAGTGACTTGCGAGGGAAACATAATCCAACAGCGTCGGTTTGAAACATTTTCTCGCCATTTGAAACCTTCCCCCGTCATTGAAGGGAGGGAAGGGAGGGCGGAAAGTGAAAAAAGTGAAACTGACAAAACTGACAATGCGACTGGAGTTTGGAGTAAGGAGGATGCATCGGTTTTGGTGGCAGCTGTCAATCGATGCCAGAAGGAGGCACGGGGATATTTCTACGATGGGGACAAAGATGTTGACGACGGCAATGCGGAGGATGGGGATGTGGAAATGGCAGAAAATGGGGATGGTGATGGTGTTGGTGACGGTGTTGATGATGGGGATGATGAAGGGCCGGAAGCGAGAGAGATTGATCATTCCAAATGTCTTTCACTAGTGTCGGAAATGGAGAAGGAACAAGCAGAAACAACGGACGAAGGAGAGAGTAATCATGTCAACAATCAATCAAATGACAACGCGGAAGAAATGAAATCCAACAATAAAAACGACAAGAAAGAGGACATCTACGCCATACGAAACCTCATCTTGAACGACCTACTGCATTCTCGTAGAGTGGGTGGATCGCATGGAATAAATGGCTTTGACCAATCCAATGGGGCATACGGCACAGAGGAGGAAATTGTATTTCATCATCCGGATCCCAAGTATCTCCTTCCGCTGTGTCAGGCCATTGTCGATGAATTGTTTGAATGGAGGAAGATGTGCCGACTGGCAAGATCTCTTTAGAGTGATCTGAAATTGACAAGTGCTGGGAATGTCGGGGAGGAGGAGAATTCAAAGCATGGCGAGAACAGCGAAAAGGATGAAAATGGAGGGAATGGCAGGAATGGGAGGAACGGCAAGGGCTTGGTGCAATTCGAAGAAGGAACTCACGAACGAAAGGAGCTGGATGAAATTACATCGAGGCGGAACGAGGATCAAAACGCCATTGTGNTTACATCGAGGCGGAACGGGGATCAAAACGCCATTGTGGAGTATTGTAAGGAGACTCTCGAGACGATGAAGGGGTATTTGGAAGAGTATCTAGCAACATTGGAACAAAGCTGCAAACTTTCTTCTAGTCTATGCAATGAGGGGGAACAATGTAATAATGATGGAGCGGCGGAGAAAGGACGGAACGAACATTCTAAATTGAAAGATATGACGGAAGTAAAAAATAGAAGGGGCGCAAAGGATGATGAAATGAAAGGAGATGATACGGAGGATGGTGCCCAAAAGTTAGTCGGCGTTAGCAATGAAACAGGGCAGGGCGGCAGGAACATCGACCTCAAGCACGACCGTTCGCTCCTCCGACTCATTGCACAAATTACGAAAGAACAAGTGGCCTCCCTCGCCACACTGGAAAGCATTCAGAAAGAGAACAAATCCAAGTGGGACAATCTTCACGAGGAGTTTGGGTACGCCATCAACTTTCATCAGGCTTTGACGAAGAAGGAGAGCTGTGTTTTGAAGCCTTGGTTGAGAAGGCACAGGAAAAAGATGGAGGACGAGACGAATGAGGAGGCCAGTGAACAAGACAGTGATGAGACGAGTAACTTCTCCGAAGTAGAAGCAGTGGATGGAGATGATCAAGGGCCTTCGAACAAAGGTCGAAGTAAAGACCAAACATTGTCAGACGAACTTCATGATTTAGCAATGCTGATCCTAAAGTCATGGGAAAAAGAAGATCGTCATCTGTTACGAATGTTGAGCAATGCACTTTCTCCTATCGAGGAGTGCGTGCTTTCTGGAGACGTGCATCGGATCAAGGAGATTATTAGTTCCTTATCGGCAGTGGGACCTCGAATGGATAAAGCGATAGAAATGGCACGGAAGTCAACCCTTGTTCGTGCTACGAGGCTTGTAGAACTCTGGAACACAGACGAGGACGAGGACGAGGACGACAGCGTAGAGGAAGATGAGGACGAGTGTGAGGACAACACAAGGGGGCAAACCTGGGAAAGGACTTTGACTAATAAGATGTGGACGGAAGAAGAATCGGATGCATTCATGTCGTTCGGCCAAATAAATGAGGGAGGAATCGCAAAACCTTTACATTTTGTTCTGGACCATGGTGGTCTTTTGATTCGCAGTCATAGCTGCTTCCACGATTCGGTTTCTCACTGGGAATATCCGCATGGTGACTACTACAATTATCGATGGGATCATGAGTGTCCATACAGCTCATTCGACGAATCGTGGAAGAAATTTGCCACACCATTGCTTGATGCATTCGACGAAGCCATCAAAAGGTACCTTCGCGAAAGGGATCTCTTCAATGCTTCCATCTTGATCATTTGTTGCGCGAGGGTTCTTTGTAACAAGGTCACATCTGCAAAAATACTCGACCGATATTCCATTAACAAAAGTTATCTTTTGGAAAACATCCAAAAAAGGATGGAAAAGATTGACATTTTTGCCATCAAAGCGGCTTTGGCATTTGTCGATGAATCCAATGGTTGTTCGGGGGCTGAAGCATCTTGGTTCGATGGCTTTCTTAGGAGTGGAGTAGTTTACTTTCCAACATTTGAAAAGGGCAAAACACTTCCATTCAAAGTGTACTGCCACGCGGCATCTTCGATTTTTGTCCATAATGGGTGGGATCACCCGACACTCTCAAAAGCTCTTAAAGGAGACGAGTCTGCAATCAAGCAGTGGACGCAAATGGAGGCCCCAGATGTCATTAAAGAACGATTTTTTGCAATGAAGGGAAAAAATCGTGCGAGTGCCCTTTCTCTTGCAAACATGCTTCAAGGCGATCCAGATACGCTAAACTTTCTCTTGGAAAATGGGTGTGTCACTGCAGCAATTGAACAATCTAGTGTATCGCAGAATGTAGAGGGATTGGTTCATCTCGGAAAGTATCTGATTGAAACCAACCCGTTGACTAGCCTGCAGTGCCTTCAAGCCAGTCTAGATCTTGCTGTCAAGAAGAACAGGTCTGTTGTGCCTGCTGAAGCCATTGATAATGTTATTGATCTTTTCCTGTCACCTTTGCTCAAGCCTGATGCAAGAGAAGTCCAAACTGCTGTATCTCCCAATAGAAAGACTGCTCCTTCCCTGCAAATCATAAGCACAATGATATTTTGCCGATCTGCACTCGTAGCAGCTGGATCAGAGTCAGGACTGCGTCGACTTCTGGAGAAGAAAAAGATTGCACTGTCTGGGGTGTGCCTTGCAACAATTGCTATTGCAATCATTGTGCGTTCGACTGGATCAAGCATGAAGCAAATCGAGTCCATTCGGTATTTGCTTAAAAAATCTGGCTTGTATTATTCTTTTATGGATAAGAAAATACCGACGTATTCTGGTTTGTTGACCATATTGGATTCAGTGCCAGATTCATGTGGAATAAAAAATATGCTGGACATCTGCTGTGCTATCTGGGAGACATCCAAATTCTTAATGAAAGAGGGATGTAAATCTACTTTTTGTTTTGACATGGGGCTTTTTACTGCAATGAAAATTGCCGCTCTTTCGGGATGTGAGAGTTTTGCAATTGATCTGCTGCTGTCGATGAAAGATATGACAAAAGACTCGTTCGAAAAATATCATCCAAGCTTGCCATCACCATTAAATGCACTCACGAAATGTTACTCAAATGCGTTTTGTAGCAATACTCTGAGAGGGAATTCCAATCTTTTGAAGATGCTGCTTGAAACTTTCTTTGAGCGCAGGTTATACTGCTGTCGACTGTCCAATCATGATAGCAACAGAGCGCGGACATGGGCCGCAGTTGCTATGATGCAGCATGAACACTTGGGCAAAGCAGTTACTAATCTGGTTGATCACATCGTTCTCAATTTTAAAGAAGGAAACAAAGATCGAAGTTTGGATGAGCAGTTTGTCAATGTGTTTAATAAGTTGTCTAGCATAGATAAAGAAGGAACATCAGATTCCGCATCATCGCATCGGACAGGCCACACCATGTCGTCTTTCGCTTCATCACCGCTCAGGATCGCAATCACTGAAAAACAACGGAGTCAAGTTTGCTCCCATTTCGTTTGCGATATTTTCAAAAGCGCAAAGCTTCGTCCATCAATTGTTTCAAAGTGTGCACGAATAGATCGGTTGATACACCCCTCCTTTTGGGCACTTCAGGCAGACCAAGTCGAAAAGAGGCTTGCAAGTCTTGAAGGGCTACACTCATACCTGTCTGAAAAAGATTCTCTTCGGCACACTTGCATTTTACTTTATTTTGTCGACTTTTCCATCATGCAAAATCAAACGTGGTGCACATCTTACTTCATTCTTGTCTGCGGGCTTAGCTGGATGAGGAAAGTTTTAGTTTCGAATGAAAAATTAATTCAATTTGATGCAGCTGATAGTTTGAACTCGGGTAAGGTGGACGATTTCAAGGAGGATTGGAGATCTGTCTTTGATCAAAGAGATTGGACCTTCGGGCATTTCTTTGACGCAAACCATCATTTGGACAACCAGCCAAGGTTCCAAGCCCTTGCCCTCGCAGCTGTTTTGAGAGCCAATGCACAAGCAGTTGAGCAGAGTGCACCCTATCTCTCGGATTTTTGCCAAGAGGCGTTAACATTGTGCTTGGTTATGGAGTGCCTAGCCGAGCCTACACCGCAGCGAATCCAGACATATATAGAACGTGTTGCTGCTCGAGGAGGAGAAATGCAACTTCCTTCGCATCTTCAACCTTGCAACGTGATTACATTTTTGATGAACGAAGAATGGAGTTCCAAGCCCGACTATGAAATAAAGTTGGAAAAACATCATTTGAAGAATGAGCCAACGATTCCGTCCTTTCTGCCACGGGTACGAATTGCAGTAGAGCATGGAAATTTGGAGGAAGGTGCCAAACTCTGTGTTACTGCAGGAGAAGTGGATGGTTTTTGGGATTCTGTTTTTAGAAACCATTTAAATGATTTGGAATCAAAACGTGTTCGTGAAGTCCTGCACGGTTGTTTGCTTCTTTTGGAAGAAACAGCTTCAGCGGGTAATGAGGTGCCTCAAAGATTTATGGATATTGCGTTACAATTGATTCTATCGATGAACTGGTTTGGTTGTTGTCATCGTTGCAGCGACTTTCGAGAGGAAGAGGGAAAGAATGCTACTGGGCTCGTTCCCAGTGAGGGGAACCTCGCTGTATTGCAAAAAATAGCTTTTAAATGGTGTGAACTAAGGAACAGGGAAAGACTCGGGGCCAGTGGTAAATTGAACTTTTGTTTGAGCATTGTGTGTTGCTTGTCCCAGTGCTGCACTTGGCTGAGAGATCAAAAATCATACAGAGAATGCGATTTCTGCACGTTCAAAGACGAGCACCAGCAAGACTTGTGGCACCAAGAAGAGTCAACAAAGACGAAAAAAAGAAAACTACAATCTTCAAATGATGGAAGAGCTCAAATCATAGAGCTTGAGCGTTACGCAATGCATTTCGGCTTAATGCAACAAACTAAATGGTGCAAATTCATACTTCAAGAGTATTGTACACAGACGAATGACCTCCAGTCAAACAAGCAATCTAAGAGTTGATATTACTAGAAACAATCCAATTTTTTTGTTTCTTAATTTTATTTTGATTTCGGCCGAGATAACGTTTGAGAGTACCTTCACTGTAGTTCGTAATGGCTTTTGATGTCCTTATTATTTCCAGGTAGTCAGAGGGCTTGCATAACAAGCATCCAAAAAGTTTTGTTGGCAAGATGTGATATCATAGTCTTTGAAAGTTGTGACATTGGCCAATAACAGACAGGTCATACTAATAAATATTTGACTTTGCTTTTGCTACCTAATTATTTCTGATACCACTCCATGAATTTAAAGTTTTTTTAGAGGCTTTTGGGAGGTAGGATTTTGCTGAAGTAAGGAAGCAGGGAATCCATTCTCATATTTGGATTGTCTTTTCTCGCCAGAACTATCCAAATCAACTCTGTCAGAAACTCAACACCCCACCCTCCGGCACCATTGAACCAGAAGGGAAGTTACTAACAGCTTTGAGTGCAAATAAATCCAGTTCACCTAATCAATCAGATTCAGAAGGAATGATCTCAGCGCTCGAGGATAGTGCCAATATGTTTCTTGATCCCACAGTCTCAGTATTCAACATCAAAGAACAAGTACTGCAGGAGCTGTGCAGAGGCCAGTGTCAAGATGAGGGCAATGTCACAAACGGCAAGGGCAATGGCCAGCAGGAGTCAAGCAGTAGTGGAGACACAAGCACCAGCAGTAGTGGCTCGTCTTCATACAAAACACCAAATGGAACCAAACAACCAACAAAGAGGGTCCTTGATGAGAATGGTGAGGAGGTATCAGTACCCACCTCAATGCTTGGACACATAATGTGTTCAGGCTATGGAGCTGATGATGATGACAGCTCAATCTCATGCTCTGAGGAAGATACAAATCTCTCGCATGCAATGTCAAGCCAGTCAGTGGTATTCACAAATCAGGAATTAATCACTCAACCGGAAGAAAATAAAAAGCCAGACCATGAATCAGAAGAAGGCAAAATCAGTCACAATGCAGACCAATCACAAACATTAACACAAAGTGCTTGCAAAACCCTTGATAAACCAGTGGATAAAGAGCCCGTACTAAGTCTTGATCCACCCAAGAGGAGGTGCAGAAAGCCATGAGGTGGCAGAAGGTACTCACCACATTCTTTATCGGGAGTCTTGGCAAAGAACGGGAGGATCTGCTCTGGCCGTTTGGGGACTCAATTGATGTGAAGCCCACTGGGGTGACAAGATGTGCATTTCAAAACATTAATGGCATGAGCAAGTATTTTTGCCCAGGAGAAGAAAAATATGTGCAGTGATGCACACTCACCAAATAGATATTGCTGAAATGAACTGTAGGCTGGATATGGATATGAAAAACACTCTTTCTGCTTGCTTGCAAACACACTTTGGAAATGGGAGTGTCATCACATTCTCATGCCATGGTAAGAGTGACAAGCATGTCAGAGGAGAAGTTGTTACCTTCATTCAAGGAAATGCCAATGGTTGAGTAGTGTCCAAAGGGAGCAACTACATGGGAAGGTTCAACTGGATCAACCTAACTGGTACCAGAGGTGAAGGCATCAGTGTTATGACAGCATACAGAGTATGTCAATGGAAAGGCATCCATGCAGGAGCTCAAACTGCATATATGCAACAAGTCCAAGAGCTTATACATAATGGTGACCTGTCTCCAGATCCACGGGAGCACATTTTGACTGACCTGTCAAGTTATATTCAGGATCAAAGCATAAAAGGTTTTGATTCTATCATCATGCTTGATGCCAGCAAAGATTGGGAGGCTAAATGTGACACCAAGTTAGCAAAATTCATGCATAAAAATGGATTGATTGACATTCATAGTAAAAATCCTGATGAAATTCCTCATACATCATATACAAGAGGAAGA
Source organism: Thalassiosira livingstoniorum (assembly GCA_036939595.1). Taxonomy (NCBI): domain Eukaryota; phylum Bacillariophyta; class Thalassiosirophyceae; order Thalassiosirales; family Thalassiosiraceae; genus Thalassiosira; species Thalassiosira livingstoniorum. The sequence goes on along the minus strand of JALLOT010004151.1, from coordinate 2,577 downwards.
CACCAGCTTGGCTTTACATTGATGTCCAAAAATCTTACAAAGAGGATTGCAAGATGCGGCTTTCTTAGTGAGTTTGATGACATAAATTCTGATCACACTCTCCAATTTATTGACTTCTATGACAAGGTCATGCTTGACCAGGTTGATGTCAAGATACCACCACCAGACAGAGGGAGTTCCTATTTTATCATGTTCCTAAGAAAAAGGCCTTCATCAACAAATTGACTCGAATATTGAAACACCTAACGTTTGATAAACGCCTTGGGAAGCTAAAGGATAAACTCCAACATCTAGGTGACACCGCTGAGCTCAAGCAAGAGTACAATAAACTGGATTATGAGTATGAATGTGCAATTAGGGCGGCAGCCAACTTAGTGGGCAGAAAAATTTTGGGTTCCAAAGGTCACCAGTTCTATGGGAGGATGGGTCAAATTACCTTCTATGGATATCTGTTCTGTCTGTCAAACAAAGGCGTGGGATCTTTAAATTGCATCCATGACCTTGCAAAGAAAGCTAAGGTTTCAATTGAAGAATGTGAAGCTGAAACTTCACTGAAAGCTTAGAAAGAAGCACAGAAGGCTGAGGCCCATCTCTGTACTCCTCTGAGTTAAGTCTTTGTAAAAAGACCAAAGACACAGCGGACTTCAAAGGAGAGGATGCAGCTAGTGTGTATCAATCCATGATCCATGATTAAACTGCAATGGTTCAGCCTATGCATTGAAAACTTTCAGCAATAACAAAAGGCAGTAAGAAAGGTATTGACTATGTGGAAATCCCAACACACCATTGCCATTGGTTCTACTCAAGGTCAATGAATGAACTGTTTCATTACGACAGAGGCATCATTGAAGCTTTTTCTCAAAAGCATAGAAAAGGTTTCTATCACCACCATACAATAAAGGTGCTGCCTAAAGATTCCACTCCTGTTAGAGGCCACAGAAATGATGAGTGCATTGAAATAACCAACCACATAGAGTATCCCCACTAGTGCAGAAGAATACAAAAAAGTGCACAGGCTACCTTTTGCTTTTTTTTATTCTTTTGCACACATAAAGATACAAAAATAATCACAACATTGTCTCATCATGGTTTTTGGGTCACACATTTTGAATTCCGCACTCATGCCAGCTGGTGATTGTGTCAAATTCAAAATGTGTGACCCAAAAAATGCTCTGAGACAACAGTGTGATTATCTATAGGATCCCTTGAAGAGGCAGATGATCACACAGCAACATGAGCTTGAACAAATCATAATGCAACCTAACCAACACCATTTGGAACAAGTTTCAGTGGAGAATGGGTACCCTATAATGCCCACCTTTGCAGCACTCCTGGACAAGTATGGTACTGGTGATAGTACCAACAAGCTACTTCTTAACAACACCCTCACCAGTGAATTGGAAGCTTTTCCACCACCAGTTCAGCATGTACTTTGACAGTTGGCCAGGACTGATGAGTAGCAAGACCTTTTGGTATATCACGAGCACTGTTTCTCAATCAGAATTTTCAGAAGTTTTCAAGGTGGTACCAGAGAAGAGGTTGTCCTCTCCATCTAACATCAACTATACATTATGGAAATGCATAGCTTTGGATGAGTACCTGGCAGCACTGGGGGCATGCATGATGAGTATATTGTTTGAATATGGACTGTTAAATAATCAATGGAAATGGTGTATTTGAGTCATGCTGGAGAAGAAACCTGGTGTATGTCAGATATACCTCTACAAATAATAGGCACACTAGAAGCCAACTTCAATACAGCTTTGAAGTTTTTCTTTGCAAAGAAACTTATGAAAAATACTGAGGCAACAGCACTAAGTGAGGAACAGTGGGGATGCAGATCTCACCATACTTCAAATGACAAATGATGCTGCACTAAGGAAAAGACTTACTTTCAATTTTTTAAGAGCTATGTTCCACACAGTTGCAATATTCATGATGGACACAACTTCATGGTTTGATCAAATTAATGGTTCCTGCAATTTCATCCATAATATTGCAAAAATATGTAATGTTGAAGAATATTCTGCTAGCCAGGAACAAAGTAATTGAGGCAGTGCAGTGCCATGTCAGGACTGTACACGGGGTCTCTAAGGAATACTATCATCAGTGCCAGTGTATGGACAATAGAATCACAAGTCATTCTCAAGGCACATTCAGAACAATGTTCTGGAATTGAACTCCTCCATGCCGATGGCAAGCAATCTATCAACAAGAATAATCATAGCTATGTTGGTGGTACTGACAACTGGGCAATGAGCAGCAAACTTGGATTGGAAGCTGCAGCTGATGCTGTGGCATTGCTTGATACTGCAGCACAGATGATCATCTCCTTTCTTTCAAAAAATGAATAATGTCAAACTCAGCAAGATAACCACAAGAAATGTGATGACAATGCAAAACTGGCTTTCTATCTGTAGTCTCCACTTGTGCAGCAGTTGGAATTGGATTACACTATGTGGAACCAGCCTATTAGACAGTGTAGCAGTCATGCCTTTAAACTTGTAGCAAAAAAAAAACAAATTACATGCCAACCAGCTCAGAACATTATCAACAGAAGATGAGAACAAATAAGAC
>JALLOT010004150.1:0-10553 GCA_036939595.1 Thalassiosira livingstoniorum | reverse complement strand
GATGTCATTTGTCATTTGCATGGTTACTAAGATATGTGTGTGGTTTCATATACTCATTTTGATTATCTCAATGAATTGATGATCATGATTCCAGTGTGACCCTTAATTTGATTTTTTTGAAAAATTCATATGATATTTCATCAAACCATCCCTTCAACTAAACAGTGATGACACTTAACTTATCAAAAAGAGCCCCTGGGAGTGAAAGAATGGATTTTTTTGGTTTGAATGTGTACATCAATCTCAAACTACTCTTTCTGACATAATCAAACATGTGCTTGCCATGTATGTATAACCAATGAAGGTGCATTGGAAATATCATGGTTAGGGTTAGGGTAATCCTGCACTTAGCTGCCACCACACTTGTCAAGACTATGGTCAATCTAAGGCTGATCCTGACAAATCCATCAAGAACATATCACATGTTGTAAATTCAACTTTTTGTTAAAGGACCAAGTTTCTATTTTTCTCTGACAGAAAAGTAAGAGACTGTTTAGACTACCTTCTTGCATCATTAAAATCATTCTCATCAGAAAAATTTGAATCCTGGTCCCAACAAAAATTGTTTAAAACAGAGGATGTGAATTGGCAAGTTTCAAATTTGTCAAGATCATGCTTATATTGTGTTTTTTAACCATGGTCTTGATAGCTTAGAAGTATGATCTTGGAAATATTGATGAAATCAAAGGTTTTAACACAAAACGGTTTTCTTCTATTCTTTCCCCACTTCATGTCTGACATGCCCAAAACTAATTTGAAAATGACATGGTGCAATCTTGTGCAGTGGAAAGTGGGAGTAATGTTGACATGATGCTAAGAATCCCCTCACAATAATAATTCAGTCACTGGTTTCAGAAGTTTTGTACATGATGTCTAACAGATATGCAGTTAGAATTGCAAATAAAGGTTGATCCTAAGAGCAACATTGATTTTGACTCCAGAAAAATACGGATGTCACAAGAAACTTTGTGCAGAATCAATTGAGCATATTTGCAGAACTTGAAATCAACAAGAAAGGTTGCTTGTATTTATATTCTGTATTGCATTGTCATTTTGTCAGCCATACATGGTCCTTACTTAATTACCAAGATCATATAAGCCATGTTCATCCAAATGCCATAAAATAGCAGTACATAACCTATTAATTTAAAAAGAAAGTTATTAAGATATTCGCCTAAGAAGTATTCTGGTGATATTATTATAGACTGCAACTAACATTGAGTCTCGTTTGGTCTCAAAGAAAAACTTTGTTTTGCAGCGGGTGGGCGCAGATGACCAAGAATGTGTCATTTGCCAGCAACAAAAATATTACTAATTCCTTCATACACAGGAATCAGATGTTACGATGCCATTCCGCATTCGTGGTGTGCCCATTCTTGAACCAACGGCCTTACATCCAAGGGCGTTGTGTGCTGCCATTTGCACTATCTCACTTATTGTTGCAACCGGTTGCTGTCTAACAACTGTTAGTCAAACAAAGGGTGGCAGTTTATGCCAGAGCACCTCCAAACTGAGTTGGCAAGCTATTTCATTTTTTTTACATCAGCGACACTTGCTCTGTTACCATCAAGCATAGCACCATTGGAAAGAGCAGAAAAATAGATTTTTTTAGGCATGATTTGCTAATTTTATCAAAAAAGTAGCTGGTGTCTCATCTTACGGATTTTGGATGAACATGCCTTATAAAAACAAATCAATCTGGACCTTGTAAAAAATGATGAATTACATGCCATATTTATGGTTTTTTTGGATCCAGTGCATCGTGAGACAGAATTAAAACAACTCCAGTATTCAATACACATCCCATGTTGAACTGCCTTACATAAATATTTCAAGATACTTTTAGGAGAAAACAGAAATTTAAGTACCTAAATTATATCAATGCTCATCAATTATAGATATCCAACATAGTTATAAACGCTTTGGTAGAAATATTTTTTGTGCCAGTGGCTGTTTTTCCATGCACTGTTTGAATCATCTTTTTTTAAATTTGAATTGAAAGAAAAATGACAAAGCAGGTGAGAAATTAAAAGAAGTAATTTTGTGTGTATGTATGAATTCATGCATTTGCAACATTTTTTTTAGTATCAAAGTAGAAAATGCCAATCAAGAAGTGACCACAAGGAAAAACCTGGTCCCAAATAGCAATTGGGCCAGGGCAAACTTTAGACAAACAGTTCAGTTGATTGTGAGGTATGACAAGGCTGAGGGTCTTGACTTAAGCAACCTCAAAGTTGATTGCATGCTTCCAGATAAATACAATTTCAACAAGCTCAAACTCTTAATATTCATGGGGTGGTACATTGGGACAAAGTTCACATTGAGTGCAGCATGGTAGGCTTGAGACCCAGGGAGACAAACAACATTCAGTCCCTGAGGAATGAAAAGTAAGAGTATGATAAGGATGGAACCTTTAACAAACACGCTATCAAGTGCACACTCAAGTATGAATCCAAAGTATGAATCTGCCTTGGTGTTGCCATTATTGAGAAAGATGAGAAACAAAAAAGAGTGAGTATCAAGCCTTTTGATTATTCAGGGGAAAATCTGTACCCACATAAATATTTTCATTTGCTACTTGAAAAAGAGTTAGCAAGAGTAAAGAAACTTGATCATAACTTGCTTTTTTGAAAGGATGTCTACCTACACCCCAGTTCAATTTATCGCAAAGACGGCATTGATTGTCTTAATGGTATTGGCAGCAAGAATGTGGCTGAATTCAAAGAAGTCAGGGTTGTTTTTGTTATTGTCTTTTGAACCTGGAAAAATGCCAAGGAACTGCAAAAAAGGGTTGTTAGATAAGTGAAGGGAATAACTGATAGACTGCATACCCTAATGTACTGCACTTAGTCACTTATTCTATCTCCTATCTCCTCTAGTAGTTACTTACCTTAGCCCAGTGGAGTGTGGAGATCATCAGGTTATTTGCCTGATACACACTTCCAACAGCATGGGAGAAGACCCAACAAGCGTTCCCTACCCTTTGCCGGTGTTGGGGAGACAGTGGATTTAGCCTTTGTTTAGTACTTCCGGTGTGCATCGCTGCCGACGGCAAGAGATCTTCTTCCAATCGAACAGCGCCATTGTCCCAGGCCCTCCTAAGAATAAGGGTTGGGACCTTACCTTCCTACATTGGAGAGCATAAGGGAGCCCCCCTAACTAAAGAAGTAACATTTTTCTATTTTCAGCTCCTGCTTCCAATGTTGCTGGCACGCCACCAACCCAATCTACGCTTTTGCTTCAGCTCTCGGCTTTGCCAGTCCAATCAAACCAGGGTTTCTGGCTGCAGTATCCAGCCTACCCTCATCTACTCCATCTACAAGTTGATTGATGTGTGGTTGTGCCCAGTACCACACCACACCATTCTTAGTGAAAGAATGTCTGAGTTTGAGCAAAAAAGGAAAGAGAAAGAAGAGGCAGACTGTCTTCAAATGAAAAAGAATATTTTGGATGATGCCAGAAAGATTCAAAGAATAGTAGACCAACTATGTACTTGCAGTGGGTGTGATCAGATGTTTTGTGACAAGCATGCAAAGAATCAACACTACTTTGAGGCAGTTCATTCCATGACCCATGACATGCCATTGTTGTCATAAAGATTTGCAGTCTAAGCATGCTTTGTATCAACAGAAAAAAAGCCCTTGGTCTTTTTTAGATTAAATAAAATGAAAAGGACCAATGAGTAAATCAACGGAAGTATCTAAATGAAATAAAAGGATTTATGGGGCTTGTCTCTTTTGGAAGTAGGTCTAGTATTGTAGGGCTGATAGTAAAATGCCATCGCATTGCAATGCTATGTGTGGAAGATGGAGAAACAGTCTAGTCAGGGCATGATACGAATCACAAGAAAAACTTTTTACTACCAAAACGAAAACCAACTACCCATGACACCCAATTTTAGCAGCCCTTGGTCAAATAACCTTGTTATCACTAGCTTAAAGTACTGAAGTCCACAATGACTTTTCACTTAATTTTCTTAGAATTCTAAATTTTGCGACACAAAAAAAACAAAGATATGAACTACAAGTGAGGGAATATGAAAATGCTGAACCTATATTGTACACAAACGCTACCAACGATGATGGCTGCATTGAATTCCAAAATATCCTAAACCCTAATAGATATTGTGCATGCAATTTAGCATGAACGATATTATTTGTCGGAGGAGAATGCCTGTTAAAAAATAATGACTCTGTGAAGGAGTTGTGCCAATTTAGAAGCCTTCGAACTCTTTCTGGGTCTTTCTATCCAGTTTTTCCTTCTTCCTCGACAGTAACTTTTTCTCAACCTTGTCATGGGAGCTAAAGTAGGATGCATCGAGCTCATTCTCAATGTCTGGAAGCCACGGAGGAGTAATATTTTCCGAGAGAAAAATGTTTTTGTGAACAGTCAAAAGGCCTTGAAACCAGGCATTAGTTCGGATTTCCTAAAACATGAATGGCAGAAAAGTTGAGACTCTGACAAATTGGAAACGACACCAGTAACCCCGAAACTCACGTCATCCCCCAACTTCAGTGACGATCCTATTCTATCACCACTATTTTTATTCAAAAGGCCTCTTATCAAAAGCTTTGCTCCCCCTTGAACTTCCATCCCATGTTTCTTCAAGTTTGGAAATGCAAAAACTCCGTTGCAAATACGACGAAACAATGTCATCCTAGTGGCGCCCACATGAATGAAAGGTGTTTGCCCGACAAGCATTTCGTATAGGACCACTCCGAGCGCCCAGTGATCGACACTTAGTGAATGTCCCTTCCCCAGCAATATTTCTGGTGCCATATACTCTGGAGAACCACTAAATTTAGAGGCATTGAAGGAATTTCGGGTCAGGGATGTTAGCAAAACTGACAGAACGAAGACAACAACACAATGCCATTACTTACCATGTAGTAAACGTTTTGTCCAGGACAACCTTGGCGAACCCAAAATCAATCAAATTGACATATCCAGCAGCATTGATTAGAATATTTTCCGGCTTCACATCCCTGTGGCAAATATGCCGCGAATGCAAATGCGACAAAGCCTCCACAAGACATGCACCGTAGAATGCTGCTGCATCATTCGAAAGATAGCCCTTCTTAGAAACATTATAAATCAAACCAAAAAGTTCTCCACCTTGCACATAATTCTGAAGCATGTACAAGGATTGCTCATCCTGAAATGTCGAAACCAAATTCACAATAAAAGGATGCTCCACCGATGCCAAAACATTTCTCTCTCTCATGACCCCCTTTGACATTTTTTTCGTTGAAATTTCCTTCTTATCCATAACTTTCAAAGCGTAGACAGTCCGGCTAACTTTGTGTTGGGCCAGCCACACCCTCCCAAACATTCCAACGCCAATGATGCGGTGGAGGTGAAGATCTCTCAGTCTCATATTCTTAATGAGCTTCCTTGAAGTAGGAATAGATGGTTTCCCCAATCGGTTTAAATTACCAATGACATGCACAATAGCATTTCGTGTGAGGACCATGCATTCTGTGGGGTAGAGAGCTCTGAGTTCTACGCCCTTATCGAAAAATTTGGGATCGAGAAGTGATCTGCCCCCAAAGTGATCAAATGGATCAAACGTATTTACTACACCATCACCTTTTTTGTCGGTGACGGCGATTTGCATTTTTCCTGATACGAGAATGAAAAGGGCTGATTTCATTCGATCAGTGAGGGTGACTTTTCCCTTGGGGAATGAGACTTTTTCTGTTCTTTGAATGAGTTGGTTGATTTCATTCGGAAGAAGTTTGGAGTTTGAAATCACAGGGATAGAAAGCTGAATGGAATCAAGGAGAAAGGGGTAATGGATTAGCGGGAAGAATTTCGAAATGAGCTCTAGTGGCAAGTAATGTGCATAACTCTTACAAGTGCATTTCTAAGCCATAACTTTCTCATCAATGGCTCTAAAGTTGCTCGTCTGGATTTCATGCAACAAAAGACGAAATAATAGATGGTAATGAGAAAGCTTTAAATTTTGAAGAAAACTGCTTCATCTCGTAAGGCTTCTACTTACCGGTTGTTAAATTCCTTCTTGGAAATTGCCATCAACCTGACTTTAGGCGTCATAACTGTCACATTAGCAATAGCTCGTCTCCCGAATAAAACGTCCATTTCTCCAAAATGACCCCCCTGGCCTAGCTCTAAATCCACTTTCATTGAATCCCCAGTTCCAATATCATGCACCAGAACTGTCACAAGTAGAAAGAGAGGGAAACAGTGAGCCACAAAAGTCCTACCAAATCAAATCATCTCTTTCCAATCATTCTCCCCTCCATATCCCACCTCAACAACACTCACCTTGGCCACTCATAACAAAAAACATTAAATTATTAAACGCCCCCTTGGTAATCACCAAATCCCCCTGATTGAACGCCACCGGTGTCAAAACCATGCCCAAATCCTTGAGCGTCTTATCCTCCAACTCCTCCACCACCCCCACATTATGCAACGCCTCCAACGCCGCCTTACTCTCCGTACACCTCTTCTTCACCCTATCCGAATTACTCTGCGACAATATCCTTCGAAAGGATTCTCCATCGAGACGATAAACAATGCAATCCGTAGTGGTGACGCAGGAAGCCGTCCGGGGACAATTGTAAATGAGCGCCAATTCTCCAAAGACATCACTCGGTCCAAGGTCCCGTTCGTGTTTGAGTCCTTTGAGTTGTTTCATGAGCGTGAGTGAATCTTCGACATCGCCAGTTTCCTCATCTTTGGGAGAGGCTTGGAGGAGGGCCGCATCATCCATGAGATTGTTGATGGAGTTTCCCGTGTAGCTCAACGAAGACATGCGGAGACTCTCTCGGGCGAGGGAGACGAAGTGTCCGAGCATTCCTCCATTTCCCGAATTTTTGGTGTTGAATGAATTTCGAAAGGCGGGGAGATTGAGCACATAGGATTGTTTGAAACTTCGTTTGATCCCATTGTGTTTGAGCGAGGTGGTGGCACTGGAAACCGAGCTGCTGCTCCCACCGCCACCACCCGGATGGATGCTGATGTCCATGGGGGCATGCTTTCCAATCTCCACGGCGTTATCATCGACATATTCATCGGGATCAATGTATACTGCAATCTCCCCTTCCAGAATGAGGTATAAATAGTCGGGCTCGTCGCCTTTTCTTATGAGAAGTGTGTGTTTGGGGATGGTGACTCGTTCGAGTTGATCGCGGAGTTTGTGGCGGAGGTGGGTGGAGACTCCTTCGAATACAAAATTGTCTTCGTCCGAGAGGGCATCGTCGATGAAGGCATTTTCGGAAGGGGTCTTCACGTGTTTGATGGGGGGTGGTGGCGGAGGGGGCGGCGAAGGTGAATGACGCGGAAGTTCATGTGGATGTGGCGTTTGATGATGTTGATGATGTAGTTGTTGTTGTTGGCTGTGGTGTTGTTCTGGAATAACTTCCGGCGAAGATGGCAAATGAGGTAACTGAGTACCAGAATTCACAGGTCGATGCAAAGGATGAACCTCCTCCACTTCACTCCCATCGGCAGACTCAAAACTTGCATCCGGGATGGTCGACAAATTCGAAAAATCCGCCGTACCACCCGCCCGATCTGCCGCCTGCGGATCGGTACGAACTCCACCCACATTCCCCATGTTGGCCGCCCTCGGTGTTTTCTCATCCCGACTTCCCAGCTCTGACCCACTGTCTCCACCCGACTCCACTCCCATCTGGAAATCACTCAACGACCCATCATTTACCCCCTGTACCCCATGCATCATAGACCCGCGGACCAAACTCGCCACACTTGCCACACTCCCCGCACGATGCATGGTATCCACTCCCAAATCTTGCCCGACGAACACATTGTCCGTATCTTCCATCACCGTCTCGTTGATGAGAGGCGGAGCGAATATTTCGTGATTTCCAGCGAGGTTTTCGTGGAGGGTTCCCACCATACGAGACGGTTGACGTTTGTGCCCTTTGTGCCCCGGGCGGGCAGCACCATCAGCAGCAGCAGCAGCAGCAGCAGAGTTGCTGGGATCCGATGTGTCGGCATGGTATGCATTGTCTGCATGGTCTGCGCTCACTCTCACTCTATTATTATTGTCCGCACTATCAACACTTCCTCCCATTCCTACATTCGTTTCGACATGGTCGACATGGTGTTGAGGGTGTTGAGAGTGTTGAGGGTGCTGCGCATCCGCAGACTCAGCATGAGAAAGAAAGTCACCCCGATTTGACAAATTGTCGGCAAAGGTAGCAAAGGCGGAAGATTCGCTCGTCCTCGAAAGTTGAGAATCCCTTCGATTCTTGTATTCGGCGTGCAATGCCACATTGCGCTTCTTGTGGCGTATTTTGCTCGTTCGTCGTTTAACGTCGAAGGAATTGCTCGCTGTGTTGGTTGTATTTGCTGTATTTGCTGTATTGGTTGTATTTGCGGTATTAGTTGTACTGGCGCTGCCGGGGGAGGTGAGCCGCTTGTCGACGCCATGTTTGCCGTGGTGTTTGCCGTGGTAGGAACTGTCGGCGTTGTAGTCGTCGTCGTCGTCGTTGTCATCGGGCCAGGAGACGTCGCCCCATGTGACTACGGCGGATTTTCGGGTGTCGTTGGGGTTGTGGTCGTCGTCGTCGTCTTTGGGGGGGCAGAAGCCACTGCAGTGTTTGAAGAGGCCTTGGCCCATGGTTTATGGTTTGATTCAATTCAGGATTACTCGAACTCTATCCTCTATGGTACTTAGCACTGGCTTTAGAGAGTCCTGCTTAGAACATGAAGATGTGAAGTATAGAGAGGGGGTTGGATGTTTTGTCGGTGACAGTTGACGCTAATTTTTGAAATCGAATCTGCCTGAATGTAAGGTGACTTATAGGAGTTTATGGGGTTATTTTTTGTTGACATCCATGCCAAAGCCAAAGAAGGAAGTTTTGAGGAAATCAACTTGCAGTGAGCAATCAACAAAATGACAATGATAGTAACAGGATTGATAGACTATTATCAGGGCCCAGGAACACCCTACTTACCAAATCAATTCAAGACACGCAAGCATTGCGTCAAAAGGTCAAAGTGATGTTCACTTACAGAAAAAGAGATTTCCATTTGAATCATTTGGGTGGTTGTGATTCTTGAATAAAATCATTGAAAGAGAAGGGAAGTGTCTATTCTACCATATCGTTCAATGGGAAATTGAATAAGAAGAGAAAGAGTGGGAGTGGTATGGCATTGCTGATAGGAACTGCACGCAGGTACAATAATATGGTTCTTGCTTGCTTCAGAGTGTTCAGAGAAATAGAATGGCCCATGCATTGCTGTGTCGATGGTCTATCTACAATATGGTAGTCGATGGGGAACATTCAAAATGCGTCGCCAAAGATGACGACGACGATGCTGGATGATGCACTTCGTGCTACTTCGTGCATTGGGAAAGGGTGGGGAGCTGTTGGGAGTCTAATAATGAGAGAAGGAATCAAGAAACATCAGGAACCATGAAAATTGAAAAATGCCATTGTCTGTCGGTGCTGCCATCTCGTCATCATTGTGCGTGATGGAAGTCCCGGAATCTCTTTGAGTTTTCAGTTCAGCCAGAGGCACAGATTGTGAGCTGGGCAATGATGGATGTTCCTGTGCCTGCCAACAAGTCATCATCAACTGGTTTTAAGATTCAAAGGTATTTAATATTATTTCAAAGAGAGAAACCTTTGATGGTGATATCCAATCAAGTCTTGGAACAAATATTTTTGCGCCTGACGTTTTTCCAAGTTGACACCCCAACTGAAGAAACATCATTGTGAGAGGGCAATGGACCTTTTAATATCAATACTTTTTAAGAACTTGTAATGTGACAATGCCACTCTTGAGACAGATCCATCATGATGTGACCCATCATGTATAGTACATCACAGTATCAATGACAACAAACATCACAAGTTTCCTTTCTAGAATCTTTTGTAATCATTTGTTGTAGTATGACCTTTTGTTATTCTTGCACAGAAAAGAGCAAATGTTTCTCCTTTCTCCTCTGGGAAACACTGGGCAAGATTTCAGGTCTCATTCTAAGATCTGGCAACAACCATCCTTCTGGCCTTAGAGGGAGGTTGATTCATGAGGAAAACTATTTAACTTTAACACTTCAATGCAGAGTGTTAATATTTTGGTGATTGAACCTTCCAATGTATTTTATGTAAGCTATTTCATTTAGCAAGCAATAGCATTGACCTATGTTGTGCAGCAGGATCTTGCCGGCATCCATCCAAGTCAAACACATCTACAATTAAACTGGAAAAGGTCAACTTAAAGAAACCAAAAACTCTTTTTCTCAGTCTTGCAAAAACTTCAACCAAAGAGGCCATCAATATACATTTTTATCTCATGATTCATATTCTTAATGATTCCTTAGTTTGATTTTTTGCTTCAACTAAACCTCTCATGATCTTGCATTCCTTCATGTAAAAAAAAGAAAGACTTTGAGAGCAATTGGTGCATGGTCCTGGGAAAAGTAAAACAAAATTTTCTTCAAGTACTACAGTGGAGGTGAAGACATCCTGAGAACTCCTTTTGTTGACATTTTTGGAATTTTCTACATACATACATAAATTAATATTAAATCCACAGTAGTGTACACATAC
>JALLOT010004149.1:0-10552 GCA_036939595.1 Thalassiosira livingstoniorum | reverse complement strand
GCAGGGACTGCAATCGTATGATCCCCAACATTGCCTGCCTTTTTCCCATGAAATCCAATCTCATACCAAGATACTCATGGATTTTTTCCCCGTGAAATCCTCAGCTTGCCATATATGCGTTGAAGATATTGGATGAGGCCTGTAACCTGATTCTTGTCTTTGTGTGAGATCTTGAGATCATCTACATGCCAAATAACAGTCATTTGGTGTCCTTTGATGATCACATTGGTCACGCAAGGATCATAATTGTTTCTAACAAAACCTTTCTTGCTCAGGTCCCGCCAGAGCTTCAGGTAGAAGAGCAGCGTGGATCTAAGCATCCCATACACTGCTCTGGATAAACAGATGTAGAGGACCGTGTTACCTCTGTCATCAACGGCAATGTATTTCCTGTAGATCTGTGGCTTGGTCATGGCCAGGAGCTCAGCCATCTTACCACAGAATACCATGTGCACCAGATCAGGGTTCTCAGCACTGAGGAAAGCCCCAGGAGGTTCACTACTGCCACATCTCTGTCCTCCTTTGTGTCTATTGTGGACGTGAGCATGACTGAGTCCATGTGCACCATTGGAGATGCTGCTGCTTCCTTCAGAATGTGGCCTTGTTGCTTTCTTTCATTGGCACAGTTGCAGCCTTTCAGTTCCCTGTCTTGTTTCTCTTTTATTGTCATAATTGACTCCAGGGCGTTCTGTTTCTTCATTGCTGTTAATGATGAGGCAATCACTGGTTTTATTGCCTCTCAATTGTGCAGCTGTTTTAGTTCTTTCATTGCTGCAATCTCGGCTTTATCACCAAACTTCCAGATGGCAGCTTTGAATGAGTACTGAGTTAGGATGGTGTGCAGGACCGTGTTGAGTTGGTCTTCTGTAGTTGTGCATTTTTCGTGAATAAGAAACAGGCATTTTGCCTCCAGTTCCCGATGTGCAAGCGCAGCTGTGGCCTTTGCCTTGGTTGCCATGGGCATCTGTGTTGGCGTAATGGTGGTGTGATGGAGCTGGCCCAACCGGTCTGCAGACAGGACCTTTGGCACACCAGTGCTGCCTGCAACACCACGCTGCCTCAGGGAGTAGCGGCCCTGCTCTGGCACCTTGTCCAGTGGGACCAGCGCTGGCTTGTGGTTGGCTCTGTATTGTTGAATTCTGGGTTTGCTTGTTCCTCCTCTTGGATCGTGTCCATTGTTGGCTCTGAGGGCTTGTTATTTGCCAGGTCATTGGCATACGCATTGGTGTCTGGATTGGCATTAGGCTGGCAGAGAGGTAATGATGGAAACAGAGGTTGAGGCTGTTTCGGTTCTGGGTTGGGTGAGAATGGTGCCTGTGGTGGAGTGGGAAAATTGAGCTCCAGTGCTGCTGGCTCCATGGCATCAGCGAGTTGCCGTGTCACTCCTGCAATCTGAAAATTGTTGTGCAAGTTATCTCCGAACTTGTTTCTGTGTCTGTTGCAAAAGTCAAGGTGTGTGGGCATTCTATCCCAACGTGCAAGTGCCTCCACCCGCCGAATGGTAGCTGGCGGCATGGGGTAAGGTGTCCACTTCTTGCATTCAATGACGCGGCCTGTGTTTAAGTTAAGCCACTTATATGTTCCCTGCAGATCACCCACTGGTCCAAGGCATATCCCAGGAGTGGTGCAAAGGATGTCAGTGCTGTTGGTGGGGCCAGGGTCATCATTGTCCTCAGCATATGATCCAAACTGTGTGCGGCAGTGCTTAATGAAATCAAGCCCACGACCTGTAAGAATGGAGCGTGGCAAAAATTCATTTGAGACACCGCCCTTTGGCACAAAAGCATTGAGCCAGAGAGTGCTGAATGCAATGAGTTCAATGATTACTCGTGCGGGAAGGCGGCGGAAAGACAGTGTGCTTTTGATAGCTCGGATCCACTCTTTTTGCGTTCGGATGTTGCATTCTATTTCGCTTGCATGTTCCTTGTTTGTCCTCCTATTGAGGTATGTTCCATTATTAAGTTCATTGTGCAGACATTCAAATTCACCGTCTGCTACAACTGTACTTACATTAAAGCCGTGTGAAGTGTAGAAGTTGATGACTGCATTAATAGCATTGGCTAATAAAGTTACTGTACGCACTGGTATATGTTCTTGCGTCAGGAACCAAAGGTTGCGCGCTAGTGACCATGAATCCGATGCCATATGCCATTAATAAACATGATGTCCATGCTTAGTAAAACATTTTTGTTTAGATCCTGAATGTGTTGCGGCACAGCCACATAATCCTCCACAATTGGCTGCTGCTGCGCTTGTACCGTTTTACCCCTAGTTGATGCAACACATCTGCCAAAGATGTTGGTTGCATTAGTGATATCCTTAATAGTGACAGGGCAGTTCTTAAGATGTTGAGACGTACCATGTTTTTGAAGTCGGCATCAGACAGATAGCCTATCATGGCTTGAATGCGACATGCTTCTCTGGATCGCTCGATGTCATGTGCTGAGTACCCTTCCAATGTATGCGCAGTTGTCTTCATCATCGCAGGGTTCGCCCTTCGCCCTTGTGACCACTCCTGCAATTTCCAGTCCATCTCCTGCGTATGAGGATGGAGTGAAGTTGCTTCCCGCATCAGCCGACAAGGTTTGGTAATCGTCATCATCTGATGTTCCTTCTAGTAGCTGACTGAATGATAGCGCCCCCAGGGCTGCGGTGTTGTAATAGAACAATCCCTCTGGGCTGCGCTGGAATGTGATGGTCCCACTTGGAAAGTCCACTTTGAATTCGCGGTGCTCGCTGTTGAATCTGACATTGAAACGGCTGCAAATGTCATCAAGCCCAATCACATTTGCAATTCCTCCGCTTCCAAACCATATGTTGTACCCAAAATGTTTAAGAAATCCCTGTTGGTTGATAATCTTCCTTCCAGCATTGCATTTAACATGGATGGCCTCATCAGTGGTGTGGATTTTGTGCAGCAAGTCTGGGTTGCAAATCATGGTAATGGTTGAACCGCTGTCTAGGATTAGCCATGTGTTGCTCAGGGTTTTACTCCCCTGCAATAGGCTAGCTGTCAGTAGCAAAGTGTGGTCTTTGATGGAGTTCCAAATCTGGATGGGTACGTTGGCCTCATCCCCATCAAATGAACCTTCGTTGCTTTTATCTTTGTTCTCCCAGTTGCTTCTCCCAGCTGCACTACCACTCTTGCTCTCCGATGACGATGGCCCACTTCTGCTGCTCCCACTTGATACAGTGGCATTGACGGATACCTCCACCTTCTCTCCTTCATCACCGATGTGCAGCTCTTTGGCCTTTTTAACAAATGGGCAGTCTGGGGAGAGATGGCCCTCATCCCCACAGACGTAGCATTTTGTTGCGTTTCCTTGCTGCTTTCCAGTACTGTTCCCATGCTTGTGCTGTTGCGCAAAGGTCATGCCCCCCGTCGAGTCATTCTGCCCCTGCTGTGAGTTGTTGCTCCTCCTCTCTCCGGCACCACTCATTGTCAAGTAGTTCATCGCACGTGAGAGAGCATCTCCAACAGTTGCTGGGTATGTGTCGCTGCCGCTGGCGTTGGCATTGGCTAGTGCCCTCTTTAATTCACCATGGTGCTCCCCGCTCAGATTATTTATGAAAAGGCATGCCTTCAATTTGGCGGCCACATCCTCTTTCATTGCTTTTATGTCGCTTGCATCCAAGCTGGTCGTTAGTCTGTGTGCTTTGGCTTCATCCAAATTTAGCCCCAGCTTGTAAAATGCACCTCCTTGTTGCTGAACCACCTCACACATGGTGTTGAATTGTTCCATGAACTCTGTATTGCTGAGCAAGCCTTGGTAGCAGGTGTAAGCCCTGGCCTTGGCCCGTACTAGCGCCATCACTGGTTGCCGGTGCCCCTCGTATCTGTAGCATAGAGCTTTTAGCTCCTTGACCAGATGGACCAAGTCCTGCTTTGGGTAGGTATTGTCCCAGTTTGGCTGACCCTTCAGCTTCTGTCTCATTGGATTGGAGCATTGTTGCCATAGGATGCTGAAGGCATACTTGCAATTTTCTTTGTAGGTCTTTTCCATTTTGACATAGTCCTTCATCATCGCCTTGTATCTGATGGTGTCCCCCCTGCTGGCATTTGCTCCCGGGTTGGTTGGTTCAACAAAAGGGAATGCCTTTTCCATCTTGATGGTATATTTAACCTCTGAACCCTCATGTTTGAGCTCTGTTGCGATGTACAAGGCGCATTCTTCCAGCAACCTGTCCACTTTTTCTGCCGTTCCGGCATGGGTGCAATCAAATATGTGCCCCTTTAGTTCTGGGATCCTCCCAGTGAATGATGTGGGGTTGCCTCCTTGTCGGCTTCTTCCCCCCTGACAACTGTGGCCCCCGCTGCCACCTGTTTGGCCGGTGGTTCCTTCTCCACCCAGTGGTTGGCTGCCATTCGTCCATGCATAGCATAGCAGTCCCTTGACTGCTCTTGATAGCTTCATGCTGAAACTATTTTAATTGTGTTGGAAACTCACTGATTAAACACTTTGTGCCATTGTCCTAGTCCTAGGCAAAACTAGTGTATCAAGAAAAGCAGATGGACTCAATTTGGCTTTAGACAATTAATACATTGAGCTGAACCAGCTCATTGGCTGTAGCTGTTTACATTGCTATGGCCCCTACTTAAAATATTTCTACAAGTTTTTCGGGCCATTTTTCAGAGATTTGGTGCTTGGTTTGCCTTGGCCTCCGACATCTTCTCCTATGCTCTCAAATGGAAACTCTGACAGGATTTCTACGCCAATGCCAAATGTCAACCTCCCTCAAAGCTGGTGTAGACATACTATGACTCCAAGAGTGATCACTCCTTTCACTGTGTCTGTAATAACAAACAGGTTCCACATGACTGTACACAAGACTGCCTTCTCTCTTCTCTCCACACAATATTCACTGTTGCAGACATCGCTCAACCTTCCACTCAATCTGTCATTGCAGAACAGAAAATGTAATTCCGGAATGCTAGAGGCTTACCCAATAGGCATCTCCTTCCATCCAGACCCTTCTCTTACCCACCCAGAGGTCATGCCATTGCCCTTCAACTTCATTGGGTTGGACGTCACATAGGCTCCTCCCATGTCACTACTCCCTACACCCATTAATGACACCCCTCTAGTTTCAGCCCAAATGCTGACTCTCATCTATTCTGTCAAGTGCAGTAAGTACATGAGGCAGGGTAATGCTGACAAACTCACTAATCTCTCACTCACAGGTGAGGAGATGATGAAGAGTACAGTAGACAATGACTATGTCCTCATCCCAATTGCTATTGATCCACTTGGATGTCTCAGTGTTGAAACAAAGGGAGTCTACTTAGGTAGAATCCCTTTGCCCCATCTCCATTCAGCTGTAGCTGCATGTACCCTAGTACCAGCAGCTGGTGCAGCGTAGGACTAAACGTACATACTTACTTATGCCCATTTTTAGTCCTGGGCAGTTCACAAGCCACAGCTTGTGCCCATTGTGTCTCACATTTCGAGCCCACTCCCTTTGACCACAGTTTTGCTCAAACCTCAATTTTACTCACTTAATCAGCTCATAAAATTAGTTAGAACGTTTTAACCAAAACAGTGTTGCTACAAAGTTAGTAGACTCAGCTCAACACTCAGACCAATATTTGAACAATTTTTATTCACTGAATCTGATGCGCCCTGTCTTGCATTTCCCTCTTATTCTTATTGGTCACATGCACTCCAAATGTATGATCCATCATCTTCCCATCCTTGTCCCAATGGCATAGTCCATTGAGCCACAAAGTTCTGGCAGGATTTGATGCCTGAAACCTTCTTTGGCCATTCTTATATTGCACCCATCCCATCTTCCTACATCCTACAACAAATTGGCCTTGCTATTACCATCACTACAGCCCATCATATCCTAAAATCCAAAATTGGATTCAGACTGTCCTTTGCCATTGCATGCATTCCTCCTTTTTCTCATTGCTTCCTCTCCATCTCATCTCATGCTCAAAGCCCACTTTCGTTTGCTACAACTACTTTACCACCACCATCCACCCCCATTTGGGCATGCTCTCAAACTACTCCTCTCCTGGACTTTCTTCACCCACCACATGCATCGCCTCTTACTCTTACTCACTAGGTACCAATTACTCACTTGACTTTAGTCTTGAGTAGTAGTCAACTAAAGTGAAGCCAAACAATATCATTAACAATAACAAATAATAATGATACTCATTCTTTCTCAAAACCTACATATGGCCTATGGGTAATAATTGAAGGAAACTATCAAAATCCAAAGACATCCCCCAAAAATATAACATGGATAAGGCTATGAACATATTTTATTATCAACACAAGAACTAGACAAAAACCTACTAGGGAAAATGAGTAAGATTCAAACTAGAAAAGAATACAGAAATGATTCTCTAAAAGAGAGTGAACCAGAGAAAAACCTGATAGAAAAGAGCATACTAGAAATGAATCTAGAAGAAAGTCTACAAACATGATTAGAAAAGAATCAGCAATGAATCCTAGAAAAGAGTCTAGACCAGATTATTGATGAGATAGTCTAAAAAGGAACATAAAAGATCCTAATACAAATAAAAATTGAAGAAAGAATTACCTAGGAAACAAGAAAACATGAACATTGTAATATGGAGCAAGGAACAAAGAAAAATTTAGAATGAGATAGGAATGACGTACCTTTTTGACATGGAGCAGATCTTTTGAAAGAAACTTCAAATAATGAATCTACTGTTTTAAAGACTTCCATTTTTAGATCTCACATGAGATCAATCCCAATTAGAATGGATAAGAATGTCAGTAGCCACAAAATAAGCAGCTAAGTTTTACCTCCTCCATGGGCTCTTTAGTACAAATGGCTATTCAGAAATAAAGAGCAATAGAACAAACTAACAAACTCAACACTACGTGTCTCATGGAAGCAATAACAAAAATGAACCTGGACCACATAACTACTCTTTTCAAAGGAGCATGGGAATCGTACCCCTCTATCATTGGGTGAGCCAAGTACCACCAAAGCAGAGGTATTGGAGAAGAAACTCCAAAAATTCTATTAGACGACACTGCCTCCAACTTAGGGGGAGGAGCACATGAACTACAATGTCTCATAATAGATTCTGAAGAGTATGACTACATGATGTGGGAGCATGTGTCATTTGCACCATCAAATCACTGCTGTACAATACCACAATTGATGTCAATTCCACCAAGTGTGAACAAAAAGAAAGATAGGCTATGCACAGACAACAAATTATAGACTATGAGACACAGTATGCAGCCAAACCGCAAACCAAAAAAATATTCCTCACAGTAGTTGATGAAACATATTTGGAGGCAATCAAAGACCCCAAATATGAATTTGTCAATGTCTCTACCTATGACCTTCTCCTTCACCTAAGAGACAATTATGGGGAAATGCATGCCAATGATGTTGTCTCTCTCCAAAATAAAATTCAAAATTACATTCACATTGATTTTGGCATGGCAGCATATTAAGAAATTTAAGAAAGCAAAATTCACTACAACTGAAGTAGACATTGTCATGCTCAAATCAACAGTAATGGCAGTCACAACCAATGCTATGTATAAAGAATGGTTCTGCAAACAGAATTTGAGAAACTGGTAGCGTAAAAATTAACCAACAAAACATGGCTGAACTGGAAGCACCACTTCAAAGCAACACATGCAAACTATAATCATGACATGCAAGTTGAACTTGAACAAAAAGACACACAATGATAATGCAAAAATGACAGCTCTTGCAACAGTCAACAACTCTTCACCACCTCCTACCTTTTTGCAGGATTTTGACAGGATGTTGGACAATATTGATCAGGCACCAACAATGGAAGCAGAACATAAAGCAAGTGAGAATGGAATGATGCTAAATGAAATGATTGAAATAACAAAAAAACACAGACTATGTAGCATCACTCATAGAACAAAACAAAACACTAACCAACATCATTGCAAATAATAATGGAACAGCTAACCACATCCAATCCTTGACCAACCACCCAACCAGAACTTTTAATGGTAAAATCAAACAACTTTATTTTTAGGGGGGGGAATGAGGGATATTGCCACACACATGGTCATGAATGATGTGTTGTGTACAATAGTAAAACATGCACCAAAAACGGATGGGCACAAAGATGAAGCAAAACAAGAAACATAATGGGAAAGAACACAGAAAATAATGATTATGTCCCTGAAGAAATTGAATTGGAGGGATATTGGGTGTGACAGGGGAGCAACTCTTGAGGAAGATATTTTCAGAAATCTAAATTAAATTATGACAGTGCTCTTATCTAAACAGAAAGTATACTCTTAGCTGATATATGTAGTCTTGTCCAACAACTAGTAAAGCTTAAACCAAATAAAAAAATAGGATTTATTGTTTTGGGAGCATCTAGTTATTAATGCCACACCAGATGCACCTCAGACAGAAGTGGATCCTACTGCATCAACCACAGTAGTCCACAATGTTAATGGCAAACAAACAACATCAGCTGCAACATACAAGGTCCCAAGTATCCTAATCAAGCATCAATTCCACATTATTCCAATATTCAAAAATCACTGGTGGCTTTAACATCTTTTTGTGACGAAGGATGCAACTGCATACTGCCAACAAAAGAAAACACAAAATCAAAAATCAAGACAGAAAAAATGTTGTGCAAGGACACAGAACCCAAACAAAACTGTGGAAATTTTCATTGTGCCAACCATTCCAACATCACCAAACATTGGCAACTAAGATACAAACTTTATTGGCCCTAAATTTAGCTGTTACCACTGCTGACAGTGATGCCAAAAACAACAAAAGCAGTGAGAATATCAGATACAGCTGAATTTGACCATGCAAAACTCAGTCACCCAACAGCCATGCTGTACAAATAATAAATATTCCGTCAGCAAAATGAACAAAGTGTTTGACAACCAGAAAATGAGCATGTCTGATGATGATGAGCAACATGAACAATGCAAAAATTATTTGAACAGTCAAAAACAAAATACAACAAGAAAAAGTTCCAGAACCTCAAAGGGTACAAACCAATTCCATAAAAATCACCAGTGTGCCAACCCCACTTCCAAGGTCTCAAAAATTGACAAACACACCCATACCAACCAAACTCTAAATTCTAATCATATCTTTCCCAAACACAAAACTCAAGACAACAAAACAACCAACAGCTTCCCCATCATAACCCAAACTCAAGATTAAAAGCTCCAAGAACCTTTTATTGCCTCACAAACTAGATCTAGGACTTGAACTCTTGAATCAACTGTCACACCACAAGTAGCAGCAACCAAATTTACCCATTATCCCTCCTTTGCAAGTGGTAAGGAGTGTCTTCAAATGAAACAACAGGACAAATATCAGAACAGAAAACTAATTAACCCAACTAGAGCAAAAATCTGGGGATCATCCTTCTCAAAAGAGATAGGGGAACTAAACTAGGGCTTACTAGGAGTAATCAAAGGCAAAAGACATTCCAATTTTTCCTTTCAGTGAAGTACCTGTAATTGAAATTCAAGATGCATTTTATGCAAGAATAGTTTAGAAAATTCAGAAGGGTAAGGCTGACCCCATTTTCACAAGAATCACAGTTGTTGGCAATAAGATCAACTACTAGGGTAAAGTCAGCACACCAGCTGGTGAGCTTGACACTGCCAAAATTCCTATTCAACAGTGTTATCTCCTGGAAGGGAACAAAATTTGCAACATCTGATGTCAAAAACTTTTACTTAGAAACAGACTTATCTGACATAGATTATTTGAGAATATTGCTCTCTCCTCTCAGACACTCCTCAAGCCTTCATAGATGTGCAGATGCAATTTAGAACCCCTTGCTCACAATGGGTGGATGCATATCTGTATATTCTTCAATGGATTTATAGTCTACCCCAAGCCAGCAAGCTAGTCCATTATCTGTTGTCAAAAATCCTGGAAAATGCTGGTTATTACCTAACTCTCATGTATCTTTGCCTTTGGAACTGTAGGTTGAGACCAATTAAATTCCTATTAGTAGTTGATGTAATGAGTTTTGTATGCACTTATAAGTACTCATTTTATTGCTCTCTTTGAGCTCTGTTCAAAAATATACTGAGGCCAGCTAGGTAGATCCTTTTCAGTTTTACTAGTAATTTTTTATGATGAAAGAAAATGACAAATAAAAAGTTGGCGTTATAGAGGAAAAAAGTCCAATTTTACTCTAGTAAAGTCTAGAACAACTTCTTTAATTTTGGATTGAAAAGTGACCTCAAATCTCCTTTTGGATAATTTAGAAATAAGATGAGATGTAAAACATTTTTTCATAGCACCTCTACATGTTCAGATGTAACAAGACGGCCAGAGGGTGACCCTACTTTCTGTCAAAAATTTATCACCAAGACAATAAATATTGATCATATCATGCTTTTTCATTAATATAGAGAGCAGCTGGAATCACCAAAAAACATGAAATTTCTGGTTATTTCAAGCTTTTGTTTGAACACTGAGATGACTTCTTTTTGTCTCCTATTGGAATGAAATGATCCTGGATAAATGAAGCTTGTACACTTGATATGAACAAAAATTTATATTGTAAGTGTGA
>JALLOT010004147.1:0-10556 GCA_036939595.1 Thalassiosira livingstoniorum | reverse complement strand
AAACAAGAAGTGCCAATATAGAAAAATCATGTTCAATGCACCATGAAATTCAAATACAACTTGGGGTGAAGAATATAATCCTATTGTCAGTATTGTGTTGAATCATCAATGTTTTAATTTGTGAGTGTGTGCTTCACGAGTGATTTGTGTGTTTGCTTTGTCCCATATACATGTACTTATCTTTTTCCACCAGACATGGGTTGTGATGAACATAAAAACTATAGTCTATGGAAGAAGTGATAGAAAGGAATTTAATATTAATAGGTAATTTAGATTCTATTCCAACCACCATTTGAAGAAGGATAAATTAAGGGGCATGGTGCTCTTTCTTAATGTGTGATAGCTTGAGAATGTCCATTTTGGGCTTTTAATGTTAATATACCTTACATTTTCTATTGTTGGTGGAGGTTTGTATCAATATGGATCAAGCAAAAAAATTTTAGAGGGTTCTGGGAAAAGTACCAATTCATGTGTTACATCTTACTGCTACTCTTGACAATCAAGTATTGCATTGCTTGCTTGTTAACAGCTAAAAATAATATATCAACAAAATATTGTCAACTTTTCACATTAGTAAATTCGGTATTGCTTACTAATAGTGACACACTGTGATAATTTAAGAAACCTAAAGACAATCAAATGACATAGAAAACTTCTATATCAACACATTCTGATGGATATGTCAAATGTTTTCATACAAAGATTTTACCAACAGTCTCATGTTCAAAAAAAGAAGGTACAGCAACAGCACACAAAGCCAGCATTCTTTAAAATGATTCACTGCTGCCATGGAAATCTCTATCTATTCTCCTATCTCCCCAATCTACTCACCCCATTTTTTCCAAGCAACATCAACTGATTGCTGTGGTAAGATTCCCTTGTATTTTTATTACCTTGTTTCTTGTTTTCTTTGTTTCAAAGCTTCCAACTGGACACTTCATTTTGATGTTACCTCTTTCATACCACTTTTGTTCCTGCTATGATCTCAGAAAAACTCAAGATTCTAATCTACTGTGTTCCCTTATGATCAACAAATTTCTGTGTGCATTCATAGAAGGCCAGCTGTCATGGATGATGATACATCTAGAGAGCAACAACTACATTTCAATGCTGCAAAACATCACAAACAATGGTACATTCTAGTGTTGACTATTTTCCACTGTTCTAAATTAATCCAGTTGGACTGTGAGGCTACTATCCAACTTACTCCCTTTGCCTTCACCTCTTATATGAATGATAAAAGAATAATTGGGAGGGTAGAGGCAGAAGTGTAAGGTGATAAAAGTGTTATCCATTCAATACTATATTCAATAAAACTTTGCCAAAAATTTTGATGTCTCAAAACACATTTGAGTTTGAGGTTACAGTGGCCTGTTGGGTGAAGGTGAAGGTTCACACATTCTATCTGCAGATACTGACAGGAAAGTACTGATATTTGATATTTTTTTGGTGATTTATTTAATTTTGAATTGCCAGATTTCTTCTACAAATTTTATTTTCAGCTATTTCATTCACAGAATGAACTTTGCATAAAAATGATCAATACTTTAATCTTTTAATTGCCATGCAGCTGAAAATTTTGGCTGTGAATCATCAGCACCTTAGAACTCTAAGCTATGGAGGAAAATTTGACTTGGTAGCTTAGAATTCAAAGTCATTGCTTAAAATGAGGGTTGGAAGCTTAGAATTTTATTCCATCAAGGTTGGTGGCTCAAAATTTTCCTATGTAGATGTTGATGCACAGAGGGTGTTTAATTCCTAGTATGCACTCATGTAGTTTTTCTACCTAGAACTGTAGATGTAGAATACACAAGTACCTACATACTACTACAATATTCCTAACTTAGTATATTGAAACATGAAATGTAAAACAAATAAAAATATATTGATAATTATTCCTAAAATGACAAAAAATGGGTAAAATTCTTGTTTCAGCTGGTTTGATTCAAAGATTTATTAAAATATTGCTTTTCTTTCTGTTATATTTTAGTTTTGGATTTTTTTCAAATGAAAGTATAAAGAAAACAGAAAAATTAAGCTCTATTTGATGAAGATTAATAAACCTTTTTGATTTTTTGGCTCTAAAAAAATAGTTACAAATTATACAAAAGATACTAATGGCAAGAAAAATGTTTTCCTTTGAAAGGTAAACTAATACTGCATGGCTTAGAATTTTTCTCCATGGATTTAAATGTGACTTTAAAGATTAGAATTGTCCTTGATGGCTTAAGTTGCAACTTTACAGCTTAGAATTAACCTCCATAGCTTAAATGTGGCTTGTCAGCTTAGAATTTTAAGCCAAAGCTTAGAATTCTAAGCCACCAAGCCTGTATGGAGGTTAATTTCAAAGCAAGTTTTAAAGCAGCAAAAGAGAGATTGATTTTATTTGCAGAAATATTTTTAATAAGAAGCATGAGGATAAAAGTTTGTCCAATGTTTTTATTCATAGTAGCAGGGCCTTAATCCTTAACCAATGATATTTGCTGTTTCCAGGACAGCCCTAATCAGAAGGTAAGAACAGAAGATGTATCAATAAATTTGTTTATAAGTTTTTAAATACAAAACATGGTGTCTTTTTATTTTATTTTAATAAAAAGGGATTTGATGTTGAAGCACTGCATGTTATGTGTTTTGGAGTCACTAAGTGTTCCATTGTTACAATAGTAGTAGATTTAAGTGACAATGAGTGTCAGCCTTGAGGGAAGCTCTTTATTGCTTTATGTAGAGGGACATCATTCTCTATTCAGAAATTGCAACAAAATTGTTGAATTCAATACCCACAAACATTAGAATTAAAATTAACAGCTTATGGGTATTTCAATTACATGATTATTTAGCTTCCTTTGTAGGACAAATGCTGCCTATGGTGGAGCCAATTTTGTTTTTTTAGCTCTTAAATATAAATAACAATTTTGTATCTAGCTCAATAGAATCTTATTCATAATCACTCTATGTTTGGTGAGATGTCATGCTGAAATTCCCACCATGCCATGATTTTTCTTATTTTTACTAATAATTTCAATTAGATATATGAGCATTCATACTAGTACCTAGGTAAAACTTTGCAGAACTTTTTAACTGGTTGAAAATAGATACAACATATTAAATGGTTTTGCTAATTAAGCAATTTAATTAGAGGTAATACTTACTCCACAATAAAGATAGTTTTATTACACTCTAAAAATTTAATGAATGCCGAAAACATTATTTAGACCAAAAAACAATTTTAATGATTTCTACGAGGACACTAAATGCAGTGTAAAGGAAAAAGAAATTATACCCAGGTAAACATATGTATTAATTTTTCATTTGTCATACTAGACATAATTGAATGAATAACCATCATTTGTACTGTGTTAGTATCCAAAACAACACCTAAGTTTATACCTTCATGTGTCATAATGCCCATTCATATTGATTATTATTTTAAGACTGGTGCAAAAGCAAGAAGGATATTTGGGACATGCAAGAGAGAATTTATTTAAAAGATACATAACAATATTGGGATACTTATGACATTTGAAGTAAAAAGGCACATAGAATGTGTTGATTCCAATCTATGCTTTTCTTATTCCATTTCCTTTTCAGACAAGATGATGTGCGTTTTGCTAATCTATGGTTAATATTTTGATGGGATGTTGGTGTCACATTGTATTCTATTAAAAAAATGAAAAATTAAGCATTGGAAATCATTGGGTCTTTATTGGCTATTGGTTGACAAGGTTGAAAAATTGTAATTGATTGATGACATCTGAGCAGATGAGTGCATTATTGGAGCAGAATACAGAATAAAGATGGTGTATGTACTAGGCATAGTACATCATATTAATATGACACTTTTTTGAGTCAAAAGTAGAGAGAATTTATGATATTATGTAAACACAAATATTACAAAAATCCCAAAGCACGACCATGTTGGCCATAGCCCAAATAGTATATCTATACTTGGATGATTGTTGGATGTTGATTAAATGCCTCTCTATGGCCCATATCTGATGGGTGTTGATGAAATTGGTTTTTCAAAAAAAAATGCAAAAGGCGCCTCATAATAATGTGATGTAGTCTTTCTTCTACAGGGTTTTGTGTAGAACTGGTATGTTTCAATTTTTAAAAGTTTTTATAAATTAAGTTGCGAGAAAATTTGCAAAGAGCCAGAAAGTATTCAAGGCAAACAATGTCCATTATTGCAACATTGTGAATAGCAGTGTAGGGGTTCAACTCCCGCGCTTGTCAGTTTTCTCTTCATTTTCACTTTTTCCATTTTTTTGCGCAACTTTATCACTCTGGTCAACTGGCTCTTAAAGCTTAACAAACACTCACAAAAAAAACAATGACCTACCACCAAAGCCATCATTTACCACCATGATGGCTGCGATTTTTAAAATGACAGCACTATCATGTCTGCTGCTTCAATTTTTGCTGCAATTATTGCTTCACCTACAAGCACAATGGCAAGGAAGGCAGCAGAAGCCGCTTTTCTTGCCATTGTGCTTGCATTCACTTTGTTTTAATGCAATTGTCGGCAGCAAAATTGACAGCATCTTTGCCATTTTTTTAATTAGATGTTGTATGATACCGTAGAACTAGGTAGACCTATTCACCAATTTAAAAATAAAATGAATGCCGACCATGGCGGCTGTGTTGGTAGCACATTTGTGCCACCAACACTCACCTTTGGAGATGTCCGAAGGTACTATGGACATCTCCACACTTAACCCATAGTCATTTGGCAAAAAAAACAGAAAAAATCATGGTTGTGGGGCTCACCGCAACTGCAGTTCACGTGACGGTTGTCGGCGGCCCCTAGTAACTACACATTGGGTTAGATAACTTAACCAAAACCCAACCAGTTGAACCCGAAACAAAAGGACAATTGCTTGGGGGTGAAAGTATTGTCCTTTTGCCCCTGAATGGTGCAATTGATTGGTTTTTTCTTGACATTTAGAATGTCACATTTGTATGCTAATAACTGCTAAAACAATTATCATTTTTGTCTTTACTTCCAAGTAAATGGCTGTTTGTGCTACTAATGAAACCAGGGTATCTCACTCAAAACTCTACTGCCACTACTTGCTATGAATAGTATTACTTATTAAAACCCAAGTACCATACTTATGTCAGGAGCAGCCTGCACACTGCATAAGCACTATACTAGTAATAAGATTATTTTCTACATGCTGATTACGCCCCTACTTTTTCTAGCTTATGGCCCATGTACCAGCTCTCAAAACTACATCCCAGCTAACACAATTGCTACCAACAAGCATCACAATAGTTGCCATGAACAACTCACCACAACAGCAACCAAGAACCATCCCCCTTTCCACAGCCTCTTCCACCACTTCTTCAACCTTTGCCACTCAACCTATTAATTATAGATTGGCACTTATTCATGCCCTATGCCACTGTTTAGATCAGCACAATGAGGATTTCAACTTGTTCCTGCAAGCCAACCTGGAAGGCCTGCTGCCTGCTGTAGATTGTCCTCCTCATCTTCAATGGCTGCAACATCTGAACAGTCCCGCCCTTCAACAAGGACAAGATCAAATCCATTGTCACTCATTACTATACATTTTTCAAGTGGTTTATCAAGACACCAATACCTTTGATTAGGAGTACTGCCTGAATAGTTCCATCAATGAATCCAAAATCCAACCAATCTTTGGCCAAAGAATCTCACCAACAGGAATAAAAATACAATGAGGTTTCTCCAATTCATCTCTTCTGAGATAAAATTTGAGCTGGAATCATCGGGAGACTATTAACCAATTTGATATTGGCAGGGATACCAAAACTGATGATGTTGAGCTGAGCAGGGGGGATCAGAGTTAGAAGATATTGACCCAAGGGATGAATTGGATTATGGGTATTGCAAATTGCAGCAGTTTTTAGACACCCTTGTTGATGAGGACATGGAAAACTTGGAAGAAATTCTATTTGTGTGCAAAGAAGAATTTGCAATCAGCAGGAAGCAGAAATTTTCCCAAGAGCAAATGAATTGGGAGGATCACAGGAGGTACTTGGTGTAAACTGACCAATTTGATCACCATTACCAGATACCAGAGGAGGATTGGGATTGTTAATTGGAGTGTATTAGTGGAGAAATTATCATGACCTATGCTCATTCTTGTCAGTCAATGGACTAAAGAATTGAGCCATTTTTTCCTCAGATAGTTCAGTTAATTGGCCTTAGGGTTTTAGCAGGTGGCAGCAACATGGTCAGCATCTGGCCCCCCTATTGCAATTTACAACATAGAATATGCTTAACCAAGGATTCTTCTCAACACCAATTGCACGTTGCAAAAAGATTGGGGCCCTTTAGTCCAAAATATCTTGGAGTTAATTTGCCATCAGCATGAAACCATTGAGCTTGTGAGGAATCATAAGGAACCAAATACTTGCTTTGCTTGCCATCCACTTGAAAATTTTGACCTTCTCTTCCTTCAATGTGGAATTTTTTTCTCTGTCTTAGGAACATCATCAGAGAGACCATAAATTCAGCTGACAACATATTATACACAAAGTCATTAAAACTATCCTGAAGTGAAGTCACTCAATTCCAAATCTAGATTTATTTCTATTTAGGAGAGTTTACAAGAAGTATACTGGAATAATCTTTGACTTTTCCATATCTATCACAACAGGGATGATTTTTTTGAATAGCAATCAATGTTATTCTCTGTTGGATTGAGGTATATCAATTCTATCTGGAGGCTCATCATAAGATCAATATAGATGTAGTAGACCCCCTGGGGATATTGCCAGTGTCATGATATTTTTGATAGGTTTTTACACTTTTTATTAAGACAGAGTTGTTTCTGACAAAAAAACTAGGACTGAATCCCTTGAATTAACTGGATTTGGATTTGAAGGCCCAAGATTTGAATTCTTGCTTTGCATTGTCTTTGTTCCTTTAATGGTAAATGGGTTGCTCACTACAGTCTCTCTTCTGAGTTCAGTAGATTTATTGTCATGTGCTTTGTGCCACACAGTAGTAGTTTTGGTCCTAATTCTCATTAATTTAGATTTAGTAATGGTATGGGTTCAACTAGTGGTCACTGGTCACCAATATCTGTAGCTAGGCCATAGTCATAGTAGTGGTACTAGCAGCTATCCAACAGACATCACTGATTTTCCCCCTGACACCTGGGTCATCAAGGGTTACTCCATGAGAGACCAACAAGATCACTTCCATCCATCTGCGGTTCAACTACCCCAATTGCTTGAAAAAAAAACTGAAAATATCCCAATAATGACCACTCAATCAGCTTGGTAATAGCATTAGCACCATCACCATGCCTTAAGACAACCACAAACATTTTTGGTGCAAGTCATCAAACAAAGCCCCTCCACTAACAAGGTCACACTTCTCATAATGAACCAAGCCTGATGCCTTGGCCTTCAGGGCCAGGGCTACTAGGGGGATCAACCAGCCCCATTAGGTGGAACAAACAAGCTTGCATCCCATGACACATGTTGTCACAAGCTTGCATCCCATGACACATGTTGTCACAAGCTTGCAAGATTAGTGATCAAAATGATTTAGCAACAACAACCAAGAGGACACCAATGATGTGCCAAAAACACATGAACTAAGATTACCACTACCAGCCATGATTGCTATTGCCCTGGGAAGTTGACACAAAACCCAAACCATCAAATCAACCAGTCTTCAAAGCCTCAACCAAAACTTATGGTATTGTTATTAACCTGGATGGTGACACGACCACTTAGTTTTATAGTCAAATACTCAGTCCCATTCAACTAGCAGAACAAATAATTATCTCCAACCAAAACATGCATTGAGTTCCAAGGGTGGCAGCCACTGTATACCCCTGTCAAAATCACTGTCAACCAATAAAACAGCAAAAATCCCCCCACACACATATTGGGGCACCAAAAGCAATATCCATCTTTGCCAGATTCCTAGGGTAGTTTATGCTGAATGCAATAACCAATTGTAACCAAAATGGGGAAATTTCCACAAAGCATTGCTCCTCAACTGGTAACTTTTCTTCTTGACTTTTATGTTTCATAGCTTGACAAAAAACATTTTTAGCAAGCAGAAAGCATAGTAACTTCTGTACAATTGTGTTTCTATCCTTGCAGTCCCTCTTCTTCACACAAATCACTTCATCTGTCCATATTAGGTGTGTTGTTGTGTGAAGTATGTCATAGTGGTTGTTTGAGTTCTAGAATGCTCATTAATCTAGTGATGCCATAGGTTTAAGAGCTATGCCTAGTTGTGTTTACTGGTAGTTGTGGCTAGACCATGATAGCAGCTCTAGTGGTTTTTCAGCATAATGTACCTCATTTCCAGACTGTGGGCAATCCTATATCAGATGACACAACACCTTTGAATTATTATTACTATCTCAACCCACTGATGCCAGATTATCAGCATCCCTCACTGCCTGTAATGCTCTTTTTGAGAGTGGGACCAAAGCAACCCCATTGGAATACATGGCCACGGGGCACCCCTAGTATTGGTACTGGCCCTTTTTTACCAAGATTATCTGTCTAGGCTGTGGCGCATTTGGCATGCCGACCAACATGACTAAGTAATCAATTCAGCATGGAATAAAAATTGAATTGCATTGTTGTCAATGGCAATGAAGGCAAAATGACTCTGGAACTAGCAAACCAACGATGTTACAAGTACTTTTAGGAGATGGCATGTTGATGATTAATAGCAAGGATTACCATGTGTGTTTCTGTAGTGATTTGGTCACCACTCCAGTAAGTACTCATGTAGATATTTACCAGAAAAGGAGACAAATTCCTAGACCTGCCAATTCTTATGTTTCTGTTCGTTGACTCTTCTCTTTAGCTTCAGCTAATTCAACTCAGTTGAAAACAAAGTCAACAGCTGGTCAATACTATGTATTCTAAGCCTCGGAAGAATAAATTTTAAAATTATTTAAACGACTTTCATTTCAATTAGGATTGCCAGCATCTCCGCTTGGTAGAGCATTATCACTGTTGTTAGGGTCAATAGCCATCTCATTAGAATTGTGTAAAGATTCAGTTCCGAATAATTCCCCAGCATCTAATCTTCTCCGCAACTCTTTAAATGCACTAATATCATGATAACCCAACATTGTTTTGGGGTCTCTGTATCTGGCCAGTTTCCCAGTAATTACGCATTTCACGCTCTTTTTTGTCTCAGGATGTTCATCAATTCCAGCAATAGAAGAAACCGTTGAATTGTCGACTGTACGCCGCTTGGATCCATGATCAAAACTACCTTTCCTCGCAGATACATGTTTCCTTGATAAAATTTCAGGCAAGTGATCCATATCCATAAAAGTCAAAGTATTCAAAAATCCTCTTCGGCTGTGGAATCGTGAGACAGTAGTGCGGCCACTGGATCCTCCACTTCCCTTTCCCTTGTTCATACCCATACTCTCCAATAACGCCGCCTCCTCCTTGACTCGTTTCCTCGCACTCAACCATTTTGCATTTTCGGCTTCGGTAACTTTGACTGCTTCCAATATGAGTTCTTCTTGTGTGAATTGATGTTTTTGATTGGTTTTCTTCTTCTCGTTGATTATTGCTTGGCGTTGTTGGGTGAGTTTTGTGGAATAGGCCACGGATTGGGCAGTGGCTATGGATTTTGAAAGGGTTCCTGCGCGAAGATTTCGTTTGCGTCCTGGAGAGGATGTTGTTTTCGGAGGTACGGGGGTAGAGACTGGGATATGGGCAGAATTGGTTGTAGTTTGTTGGGGTTGGATTTTTTGTAGAACTGCACCGGATGATGCAACTTTAGTCGGTTCCATTGATATTTGAGCAGAAGCAATTGGTTTTGATACGGGCAAATTTACCACTGGCGCCGGAGTTGGTCCAGCGGATGGGGCTGCCAAAGTCGAACTATTTTGCGCAGGCAACGTTGTAGCCCCTGGAAACTGCGATGGGACCGTCTGATCTACAGCTGGTGGAGGCCAATTCAAAACTAAACCTGCATTCCAACCCTCCCCCACCGGTCCTCGACGAGTCAAACCCCCTCCTCCCCCCTTGCCCTGCTTCCTCTTGATCAACTCTCTCCCAGCACTACTAACAACCGATTTCACAGGCACCCCCAGCCGCTGACTCTTTTTCTTTTTCGCTGCAGCCGCACGTCTCTCCGCCGCACGAAGTTCCCGCTCTTCCTCCACCTCCTCCCCTTCCCCTTCTTCATCCTCCGACTCTGTCTCGTCAAAATCTGAATCGAATTGATCTACCGCTGCTTCAGAATCTTCATCTGACATTCGATACGATCCCTCCCCATCGGAAATGGACGAGTCGTTTTCGCTATCATTGTCTGATTCAGACGAGGGAGAGTCGCCGTTTCTTCCTCGCTTCTTCCCGGAAGATTTGGAGAACCCACCGCCGGATTCGGACCAGATTTGGTGATTCCAAAAGGTGTCATCGTCTTCTTGTGCCTTGCCTACGAGTGATGACATGCGTTTTCCCGCGGTTGAGCGACGGGATCGCTCGAGGACTGCTGCTTTTACCTCCGGCATGATGATTTAATCAATATTCGAATGTGACCTTCTGTCTGCGAAAAAAGTCTTGAA
>JALLOT010004146.1:0-10556 GCA_036939595.1 Thalassiosira livingstoniorum | reverse complement strand
GGTAATTACTCTATATAATTAATAACTTGTAGCTATCTACCTACCTACCACCTCTAATGTACCGTAAAAGGTAAAGTACTACTTCGCTAAGTAAGAAGTACTACTACCATGCATATTGCATCACAATAAAAAATGCCTTCTCTAACCATGCATCCAGTACTAGTTCGAGTAGTAAAAAAAAAATACTCCCAATACAATAATAATATGTCGACGTAAAAAGACCAAGCAAAGCCTTCAGAAGCTGAGCAAAACATCCAAAAAAGCATAAACAAATTCACAATCCTTCGATTCACAGGCATACATTGGGGACATTCCCATAGACATACTTTCTCATAGTTCATTCCCGAATTCCTAATCAGAAAAGTCTTTCATTTTAGATAAAGCTTCTCTGTGTTCCATTATTATTTTTTCTTCCATCTATCTAAGTCTACCTAATTGAGACAAATCCATCCGCACCTGCCAAATACCTGCCTTATTCTTTGATTCAATTGTGCCCAGCACCATTGCCACGTTCAAGACCAATTGATAAGGGCCAACAAAAACTTGACCAATACCAGCCAATACGAGTATTTTTTAGGTAAGAAGCCCTTTGTGCCATCGTGCCATCGTTTGACATTGCTCTCTATTGAAT
Organism: Thalassiosira livingstoniorum; assembly: GCA_036939595.1. NCBI lineage: Eukaryota > Bacillariophyta > Thalassiosirophyceae > Thalassiosirales > Thalassiosiraceae > Thalassiosira > Thalassiosira livingstoniorum. Next base: position 9,925 of record JALLOT010004146.1, on the reverse strand, counting down.
TACAACTGCAGCCATGGCCTAAAGTTAGCTGACACAATACCCTCATTCTCCCCCATGCCCTCTCTCTGACCTCTCTCTGTTTTCCATCTGTCCTCCCTCTATTCCTTCTTCATGGCACCGTGCAATAATAACATTGTTGGGGAAATGGCACCTGCCCTCATTCTCTCTCATCCATTCTGCCTTCGCGTTTTCACTTCACGCTAGTACACAAAGTAATTTATACATAACTCTTGCATACCTGCTATTGATGGCATCATAGACAACAACTAATCACTTTGACAGATTTTTCCATCCAAGGTGACATATTATTGCATCAACCCCGCCGATCCTGAAACCACCCAAACTCTCGTCCAATCATGACCAAGTCAAGAACCGAGAGCCAAACCAAGAGATGCAAGAGGAGACGCTCCTCTTCTTCCGCTGCGGCCATGGCAGCCGCTGCTGTCTTTATGAGCATGAATGGCTCGAACGGCGTGTCGGCCCAGCACGTCCAACACACCCAACACGGCCAGCACGCCCAGCAGCCGGAAGAGACTCACGCGGCTCACATTGCTCACACGGCACACGCCCCCATCCACGAACAACATCGACAGCTCGATGATTACGACCAACATGACCAACACGATGAACACGATGGGCATAATGAACACAACCAACAACACCAACACTCCCCCGAATACCAACAATTCCAACGCCATCTCTCCCAAACCGCCGCCGAAACCTTCGCCTTCTGGACGGCCGATACCATCGCCCGCGCCATCCCCCTCGATCTCACCCTCGACTCTTCGACGGGGGAGGCGTACCTGATGGGAATGAATGGGTTTATGCTGCCTTACACTAAAGAGACTTTTGAAGGATTGGGTATGGCGGGTGATTTTGCGAGTGGGTATCGAACACAGCAAACACAGCGAACGCGCAGCAGTGGTCGAGGCAGCGATGACAATCACGATTTGAACGATGTGTATTGGAACTCCATCCATTCCCTCTCCAGCGTCATGGAGGGGGCGACGCCGCTGGAGTATGAGCACGAGCAGGCGGAGAGGATACGATTGAAGCCCCCGAAATCGTATGCGAGAACGGGGAGAACGTCGTCGTCGGGACCTTTGGAGGAGTTGGTGGAGGAGTTGGTGGATGTGTTGGTAGAGGAGCAGGTGGAGTCTAGGCGGAGGAAGAATGGTCTTCGCGGGTTGCGTGAGTTGCGTGAGTTGCGCGAGTTTCGTGAGGCCGAAGACGGGGACGATGAGGACGAAGAGGACGAAGAGGATGGCGAGGGTGGCGAGGATGCGGATGATGTGGATGTTGTCCAGGGTTCGAATTTGGTGCTGAACTTGGACTCGCTGGACTTTCAAGATTCATCCGACGAAGAGCTGGGCCAGTTGGACGAAGTTGCGATAGACGCAATGGAAGCTATGGAAGATGGGATTTCTATTACTGTGTTCGAGGAGTTTCCTCAAGACGACGATGCACTGGATCAAGTTGACTTCGAGTACGATGCCGAACTTGATTGGGATGGCGATGAAACTGACCTCGAGATGGAAGACGAGGAAGATCTTGAAGACTACGAGTTCGACGAGGACGAGGACGAGGAAGTTGAGGACGAGACTCACGCCCACAACGCCTCCAACGAAGGCTCCAACCAAGCCTCCAACATCCAAGCATTCCAAACCTTCCAAACTTCCCGCTCCCTACGAACCTCACGAACCTCCTCCCTCTCCGAATCCGTCCAACTCATGGCCCAATACAAAAACCACAAGGATTTGACCAATCGCCGAGATCGTCAAATGAAGAAGAAGAATCAAAACAAACCCAAGAACAACAATAAGAATCAGGGGAAGAAGGGGAAGAAGCCGGGGAAGAATGGCAACAATGGAAAAAATGGGAATAAGGACAATAATCAAGATAAGAACAACAAGGGCGACGGCAATGGCGGCAATGGTGGCAACAGCAGCAGCAATGGTTTTGCGAACAACAACAACGGGAGCAAAAACCAAAACAAAAAACTCAAAATCAAATCCCTCCGTCCCTCCAACGGATCCACCATTCAATCCACCGTCACATTTTCCGCCAAGGTCACTTCCAATTCCAACATTAATGATGTGCAATTCCGCCTCATGGATCCGAATGGGAGCGAGTCGCAGTGGTTGAGCATTCCCAATTCCGGCAATTCGGGAGGGGGTGGGAGTAGCATGTTTGAGATTACGGTGGATGGGTTCGAGAAGCATCCGAATACGGGGTGGAAGTATAGGATGCAGGCGAGTGACGTGAGTGGGAATCGGGCGGTGAGTACTTCCATTGGCTTTCGAGTTTCTGGAAGTGGAGGATCCTCCAGTGGCGGTGGATCCAGTGGCGGCGGCAGTTCCGGGGGTTCCTCAAGTGGAGGAAGCAGCGGGGGGAGCGGTGGATCCGGCAGCAACACCTCCCCAGGAAACTACAACTACGGCCTCCCCAACCGCAAAGTCCAAGATTCCAACTGGCCCTACCGAGGCCCCATCCAAGCCTCCACCGGCCGCATCCTCTTCGAATTCGACGGCACCGGAACCTTCGTCTGCTCCGGAACCGTCGTCGAAGACGGCTCCCGCAACGACGGTCGGTCCATCGTCCTCACGGCCGCCCACTGCGCGTATTCCGACACCATGAAGAAATTCGCCACCAAGGCGGTCTTTATACCGGATCAAGTCAGTACTACTGGCACCAAGAGTGATTTCGACTGTACCAATGACAAGTATGGATGTTGGGTTCTGTCCTTTGCCGTGGTGGAGAAAGGATGGGCGGATCAATCGTTCCCCAACAATGTGGAGTACGATTATGCGTATTATGTCGTGCATGATGATCCGCGCACGACGCATACGGGGGGATATGCCAATGGAGTCACGGGGTATTTGGATCGGGATGTCCATCCTGCCGTGGTGGACTTTGATACCAATCTCAATGATTTTACGGTGGCATTGGGGTATTCTGCCGATCGAGATCCCAACTTTCGATATTGCTCCATGGACTCGGAAACTATTAATGGAGTCCCGTGGTATACCAATTTATGGTTGGATCAGTGTGGAATGACGGGGGGAGCATCCGGGGGACCATGGACGACAGGTATGGAGAATGGAAAAGTGGGGACGGTGGTGAGTGTTAATTCTTGGGGGTTCAATGATAAATTAGGCATGGCAGGGCCTAAGTTGAATACGAGGAGCGGGAGCTCAGCGGAATGTTTGTTTGAGGTGGCAAAGAGTAGGAATGATCCGGGGAGTTCGGGGGGGATTATTGTCAATTGCTAGAATGACGTTGTATCATAATTCATTGAATAATAGAGTTTTATTTCTTAGAATACTACCATAAGTACAGGGCTTGGGGTCAAACTTTGAATGAATTTAATTTCTATGGGCTTGAACTTGGTCACACGGTACCTACCTAACTTGGTAGCCAACTCATTTCTGTTAAAAATGTATCGCTCCCCATGATTGCTTGCCGCGGCTCGAGCCAGTTTATGTTCATCTTGCGCTTAATCCAATGTCACGAGGCAAAAAATAGCACAACAGACGAAATAAACAAACTGAATTCCTAATAAGTAGGGCAGGGATCATGTAAAGTAAAAAGTGATCAAAGTATCTGCATATCATATATTTTATGCACACATAGTGACTTTCCTCACAGGTTCGCCCACTTGCATCAACGTAGATTTTTGGACAAGAGTAAGATTGCATTATGAAGGAATGAGCAACCTTCACATAATAACATCATTTACTTCAATATGTGAAGCATTTACTGCAACATAATCAACATAGTCAACATTTCAAAACCACCAAAATATTATTCCAACAAAAAATATTTCTACTTTTCAGATTCAATTGGATGTTTTCATGGGAGTTTGAAACAATTGAACACGTGATTTGATGTATCAAGAAAGAAGATAGATCCCTTGGATGAGCATTGATTTAAGGAAAGAAGACCAAATTCATGAATGCGGAATAACTGAAAGAGATTTGACGGCATAATAAATCAATCCATCATCTTGTCCAGAAAACACGTCAAATTGTTCAGATGTGTTTGCTCAAAGAGAGGAAGATTTCGTGCCAGCTTCGGACAATTCAATCTGAATTTCCTGCATGCACTGAAACACATGCAAGTCTCCAACAAATAATGTCAGCTTTTATGTCACAAATTCTCCCGTGATAAATGGAATTTTGCAATTCTACCCCTTTCCATCATTCTAATGGCATCATTGAATTGCAACATCATCATCAAATCATTGTCACAATCCAATCATTGTTGAACTCAGACCCTACTTCCAATACTTACGACAGATGGCTCTATGGAAATTTCTCCCTTTGATACAGATTCACTCAACAATTACACTGATTATCAACATTATATGGTCTCATGGAATTCAGGTGGCACCAGCTCAAATTCAAGGGGTTTGGAAATCATCTGATTTCTCTTCCTTCTTTGAAGGCCATGATTCTTCAGAACACACTAACATTAGTGATTGCCCCCTGATACACATGAGGGTCTTGCTGTTGCTGAGCTACATCTTCCCACACCCACATGTGTGGACAACCCAACCAAAAAGAAAAAAGAGGCATCACATACTTCTACTCTGAATGGAACTCATATTTGTGATGGCATTTCTACAATTAGAAAAAGATAAAAATACATTTGTTCCTCGATCTCTTTTAGCTATTAAGTACTTTAGAGACGTCAATTCATTTGGAAACAAGGCCCTGTAAGTTTGGAAAGGATATTGATGATTACTGTAGTCAACAATGATAAGCTCCAGAAAGATAGCACCAGTAAGTACTTGTATGTATGTGTATTGTTGTGGGGACTTATTTGATCTCTCTTTTGTAAAAAAAGCATCAGAAATGAACATGCATATCATGGGACTGAAATGACACTGAAATTGCTCCAAAATGGAATGAAAGGGGACAGAAATGAATGACACAGAACAGAATCATTTAGTGTTATTGATTTCTTGACAATCATTTCTGTTTTGATAAAGTATCAAATAATTATTTGTATTTGAAAAAAAATCAGGAGGAACGCAATTAAGCAAAAGAATTTGCCAATCAGCCCTTTGTTAATTTTGACAATTATCAGAAGGCTTCTGGTATCTTTGAAGTATCAAATGTTTTCTACAACACTATATATACATTATGCAGATTTAGATTTCATATTTTATATACTTGAGTTAAATTAAATGAGCTAGTTGGTTCATTCAATATTGTTTAAAAACTTTCTACCTACAAATTTTCATCATTTTCTTATCAGACAATGATATTGATTGATAGATCTCTATTTCCAACTTGTCATTTAAAGTGAAATGCATGGAAATGAACTATACTGATTAATATCATCTCCTGTTCAGTATTAGAGTTCTCATTTTGAAAACTTAGGATAGGAATGAAATTCTTGTACAAAGAGCCAAAAACACCCAAAAATCCATGTCTTCACAATTCAAACTGTTTAGTCAATCAAAGATTTTATTTAGTGTGCATTAAGAAGCATATCGTCTTAAATTCATTCATAAAACTCATCAAGAATAATGTTTTGAAACATATAAAAATGACAAAAATGTGCCAACCTTCTTCTCTTCTGTACGCAGTGAGGCAAGCAAATAAGACCAATGTCACTAACACACAGATTATGAAAAGATATTACTAATAATGTGATTTCTTCCTCCCCCCAATATTTTCATTGCCTCCACATTTTTCGTAACGTTTACAACTACTTGCAAAAGCCAGAAAATCCAGTGGACATATAGTGAAACAAGAACAAAGACTCTAACTATTGACAATGACTACAGCAGTGGTATTGAATGAGTGAAGACTCACATGAAGATTTAGTAGGTGGTGATTGATGAGAAATGGAAATGACTGTGAGCAAAGTTATTGGTGCAATCAAAATAAGCCAGAAATGGAAGAAAATAGAATCAGTGACATTGCAGGACACAGAGCTTCAAAAGCACATTAGCTGGTAACAATGGCGAGAAGACAGATCCCTATTGCTAGTGATAGATGTGGTTAACAGACATTTCATGCAAAAGCACAGGCTCACATATGGTAGAAAATTATGTAGCCCAAAAATACTGTAGTGATATATAACAAAGATAAGACTACAATCACAATGACAGGGGTAACAACAACAATCATTATTCTTTCAACTTTTCATTCTCCTGCACAATGACATCTGACAATTTGTACTTGGATATATTTTTTATCTTTAATTGGATTTAAAATATTTCAGCAACTGATTATTCTGGCCATGGTGCTAATAAGGGTGTTTGGATCATACACTGGAACAATTGTACTGCAATTAATTTTTTGTGTGTGCACTCCTTTGCATGTGGATATAATTTTGACATATTCCAAGTCTTTTTAATTCTGTTGATGACCAAATTGCATGTAGGAAGTTCTCTATTGAAAGGAAATGTTAAATCAAAGATCTTAATGCTAATTGGTGCTCTAGCCATTACAGAATAACATCAGAGAACCCCAGATTTGTATCATTTCTCTTCAGAACATTAAGCATATTAGCCATTGCCAACTCCAAGTCTATCAAACTTCCAGCCATCCTTAGGCTGATCTTCAAGAAGAGTGAAGTTTGAATTGGAATCTGGGTCAAAAGATTGATTTCTATGTGTTATATTGTTGTTGCTGGCTGCATCAGGATTTGGTCCAGTATTTGTTGTTTTTTGCAACAATGTTGTGTTTTTCTTCATATCATGTAAGAAATGTAGTTCCTGGCCTAGAATTATGTCCACAAAAATGAACCTAAAAATAAAATTACAATAGATAAAATTTTACAAAAAATCATGACTCTCATGTTTAAAATTGCCATATATAGCTGTTAGTTTGTATATTGAAGTCTAAAAATGTCCCCTTGGCATCAATTTAAAATGTGTCACTAAAGATGTAATTTTTTATTTTTTTTACTTTGACCATACTTATCAATGTAGTCAGTTTTGTTTCTACAGGTTTTATGTATAATTAATTGACACAAAGGTTCACACCTTCAAGCCCAGTATTGCCAGCATATATCTATTAACAGATTAATGTACAATCTGGTACGTGCTACAAAAAAACTACCAAAGGGGGAAATTCTTTCTAATACGAAAAAATACTACCCCCCTGTACACTTCACCAAAGGAATCCAAACACCTGGATTTGGGATATGATGACCAATTATATTGACATTCTGTCACTGATCACTGCACCGTGGTTTTCTGAATTCTTCTTCTATATCACCATTCTTAGAATTAATGTAAAACAAAACATTATTTTTATTTACTAGAGAGGTGTAGTGTTTTTGATAATTTCATTTTTTTGGGCTTGTGGCAGCATGTTACTTCTAGCCCCTGAAACACCACATTTTTGTTGCTGACAATTGCAACACCAAACACACCCAGGGTGGGGTTTGAGCTGGATTCATGGCCTAGCTATTGGTTCATAGACCCAACACTACTGCCAATGCCAGTGTCAATTTGAAAAATGTCAGCCAATTTTTGTTTCATTTATGAGAGGTCAAGTGTATCATTTTTTGGTGCATTGTTAGTCATTAAATTGAATAGTTGCATTTTAGCAATTAGAAAAAGCATTAAGTACACCAGCTTACATTCTTTGTTATCTACTGAGATTATTCAATAACTTTTGTGGTGTCATTCAAATGAACCACACCATTCCAAAATAATGTGAAAAAAGAACCATCACCAACACTGTTTTGCATTTATTACTACAAGTACAAGTACTATGTTATTAGCTATGTTATGAGGCTTGGGTCCCTGCTGAACCTTTCTAATGCTAAGTGGTGGATTATGTCTTAAACATAGAAGTTTTAGGAGCTACAACACTTCTTCTATTTTAAAAAATCATTTAAAAATTCTTTCAACAATTTTCTGGAACACATTATTACTTAATATTTTTTCATGAATATAAAACTTATTCCTGTATGATAAAAATGTAAAATTGTTTAGAATGGACTAAAGTTGACTCTTGAAACAGAATAAATAAAATTAGAATGGAGAATGGATGAAATTTGCTAAAAATGTGAGAGGAGTAGAATATTTTGAGATTGGAGATAGTGAACATATGAATTAGGATATATACATGTGGGTAACTCTGGATCTAGCATATTTTGATGTATGCATGTTGCATATAGAAAATTGAAAAATGTCAACAGAATAAGTTCCCAGGATTGATACTCCTTCCCAGCTCAAACAAACCTTCCATTGGAGTGGATACCATGTTGACTGGTCAATTGCAACTGGGGGATTAGAAAAATGACCTTCTCATTCAACTGTGTTCATTGATTACCATTGAGGAAGGCATTTTCATGATGGTGATTCTTACTGTGGGGATAGTGATATTTTGATTAAAGTCATTGATCATGATGAAGGAATTGATTTAGATGAATGTGTTGGTGTAAGTCTTGTAATGTCATTTCAAAAATTCTCTCATGATTTATTGATTGATAAGCCCCCTATTGGTGAGTCTTTGTTTTGTGGAAAAGATGAAAGTGGATATGATAATGATGCAAAGGATGTAGGTGAAGATAAATCAAGTCAGAATGGTACTGATCCAGAAAAATATTTTTAGTAAGGGGTTGTGAATCGTTGTTCTTTCAGTACTTTGATGAGATTTGTTAGTTGGTCTTTGATTGATGATATTACCAATGATGAATGTGATGTATCATATAATACTTCTTGTAGTGATGAGCAACCTATAATTCAAACTTTGAAGAGTGTCATAGACGAAAATATAAAGGGAATCAAGGGAATTTCCTTGGATGAAAAGCAAACTGTGGTGTATGATATTGTCTGCTGTACATTTTTGTTAACTCTTATTAGACAAGGACCAGATGTTTGTACACTTTTGGATGTTAAACTTTTCAGTAATCAAGGCTTAAGATGAGAAGGATAAAGATTTGTTGATTGAAATGTTGAAAGCAAGTGGTGATTGAGATAAATTATTGATGTTTATTACTGGTCCTTCAGATGTTGGAAAGAGTACAGGAGTGAAATTGCACTACCATTTTACTTCAAACTTTGTTTGTGTTTATGTATTGTTTGACTTGATAATAAATTCTTGTTTTGTGCACTTCTTGGTTCCCCTGCAGCTTTATTTCAGAGGACAACACTTCAAAAAGCAGTATATTTGAATAAGAAGACAATACTGAATAAGGAGTTTTGACGCTTGGGAAAACATTTTGATTTGTATGATTGATGAGGTTTCATTCATGGGTGATGATGTATTCAATGCTACAACCAAGAAACTGAAAAAAGCAAGAGACATCATACATTTCCTTTTGGTGGCATGTCCATTATTTTCAGTGGAGACTTCAAGTAATTACCTAATGCTCAACTGCTTTTGGCTAAGATGTTATTCTCTGAAAAATCAAGCAGGTTATTGGATAGTTTGGTTGAAATCAATACTGTGTAAGAAGAATCCTGGATTTGAGAGCTTCTTTCAATAATATGGAGGGGTGAAGCTAGAGAAGATAGAATGAAAATCAATACTTGAGTAATTGATGAGAATCTAAGGCTTCTTGACAAGTTTGAAGGTGATTGGAAGTATGAATCTGCCACAAACAAAGAGATAAATTCAATCACAGCTGGATTGTTTAAGAATCACATTCAAAAGACTTGTCCTCCAGTTGGAAGTGATAGACTACCTCCAGAACACACTTTAATAATTAGGACAAAAGTTGAGATGGAAGATACAAAGTGCAAAACTAAAATTGAGTCTTATTTAGAAGATAGAATTCTTTCATCATGTGGTGATGCTGATTTAGATTTAGAGGGAGGAAGAGGGAAAATAATTGGTCTGGATTTGAGAATTAGTGGAAGATTCCATTTAATGGGTAATGGTGATAAGGATATTAAGCATGGGATTGCAAATGGGTAAAGAAGTGTTTGTGTTTCAGTAAAATTCAAGGC
>JALLOT010004143.1:0-10563 GCA_036939595.1 Thalassiosira livingstoniorum | reverse complement strand
TCAAAATCTAGCATGCTGGACCCTTTTCCCACAATGCCTTCAGACTGGGGTGTTAGAAATGAAAGTTTTTTTAAGATAAGTGCTTTGAAAAATTGCTATTTTTGTGCAAAATTTATGACAATATCAAATGGAATCAATGCTGGCAACTTTGATCAACACTATCATATCCTAATCAGAAATCCAAGGAACCAGCTGCTGATTGATTTGACAGCTTGTGGTAGCACACAATATGGTTATTGTATTGTGAACCTGTGTCTGCTACGTTGTAGCACTTTGACTTGAGCTAAACTGGACTACACCCTCTTTCCTATGTCAACTGCTTGTTCACATAATGCTTGCATGGATCACTGGACCTTGTTCCTACATTCTACTACTGTCTTTGGTTGGGGTTGGGCTTTTAACAAAATGTTGTTTAGTGAATTAGGGATGCTAGTTGAAACACTGGTCTGTTTATGAGAGCAGTAAGCATTTACTTCCCAAAAACATTTTATCAAAACATCATTCCAAAAATGCATTTAAAATTGAGGCAAAATATACATAATGTTAGACAATTTAACCAAAAATGAATCTGTATTCACAAGATTATTGCCAAACTGTGTAGTGCAAAAAATGGTAGTTTCAAATATAGAATTTGTGTGTGTTACTTTTCAGATGCTTTTATCTGTAGGACCACTATCAATCTGTTAATATAACTGAAATCAAATAAATTTTCAGCATACAAAATCTTGACAATACAGATCACCCATCCCTATATGTTACAAACAAGATTTCTTTGTTACCCAAAATGAAATCACCATTTTCTGGTACAAGATACAAATAGAAACTAACAAAGATATTGTGGTCCAATTGTGCAGGGATCAGGCCACATAAGAAAAATAGTCTCGAAAAAAAGAATGTTGTCCAATATTACACAAAAAGTCATAATCAGAAGCATGGTTATTGATGGATTGGAGTAAAATAACCATAACAAAAACCCTCAGAAGAAGAATATACCAGAAAATCAAATAGGAATTAGATCAAAAGATCTATCATTTTTTTGAGACAAGCGATTCCATGATGCCATGACTAACTCAAACATGTTAATTTCCTACTTAAATTGACATCTGTTTGTATTCAAGGCATCCAAATGGGACATGGTATTGAAAATTTTTATACTGGTAAGCAAGTTTCAATGTTCAATTCTAAAACAAATGAATCTCAATCATCAATAAATTGACATTAGAGTCAGTAAAATCTAATTCAAAAACTATGATAAGTGTTTGTTAAGCTTACAATTTGTATTACTTGCAAGAACTTTAGTGTGATATGCATATGTCTGCATCATGGGGACATGTCTCTCAGGACTGTTACTGTTACATTTTTATTTGTCTTCTGTTGTTTAGGATAAGAATTGAGTCTTTCCTACCACTATCAATATAAAGGAAACATCCTGGCTATGATTTTTTACCAAGAATATGTCCTTTGACCCATCCCTTGGTGGTAAAACCCCATGGGCAAATGAGGTATGTAGATAGAATGTTTTTTAAGACATACAGATTATTTTCAAATAAATTATTGTTAATTTTTTTGCCTAGAGATCATACATACAGTTCAATGTGGTTCAATTAAAATGTCCACATTTTTTTTATTATAAAACATTTTTTTTCTTTCCACATAAAGCAATCCATTTGAAAAACTATCATTTTAGTTTTAGATTCTCCAATACATTTTTCATAGTGCCCATGGATGAGTAATTACCACAAGTTCAGTTTGGAGAATAGAGGATTGTTTTTTCAGAAGCAACTATTAATTTTTGATGTCTAAAATAACTGATTGCTGTATATTTTGTTCCATATCTCACCCAGTTGAATGGTGCAAAAAAGTTTTGTATTTTCCAAAACAGTAAAACAATGCTCTTTCAAACCTGATATTTTTCCTAGAACAATTATCATATTTTAGTTGCTTTCGAACCAATTGAAAAAACAATTACATTCTGCACTACACAAATCTTTAGCTCTACACACACAAAGCATTGACTTTTATGATCTCAGTCCCATTTAACTGGTGTATATACATTATGTTTTTTGCAACAAACTTCAAAATGCAAATAATCACATATACCACTGTAAATTTAATTGGGTTACTACCAGACCAGGGTTTTTGTGCTGTCGATTAATTAGTTGCATTGAAAGATGCTCAGATTGGATGCATGATTTTATCTCTCCTACTACCAGGTTTTTACTCATATTTTCTTGAAAAAAATCCATCATTGTTTGCTCAGGGCAGTTGCAAGATCCTGTCAATTTGAAATTCACCGTCAGCCATCAGCCCCAGACTTTTTGAGGTTATGGATTACACAATTGTCACAGTCAACTTCCATGTAGCAGGCAACAATGGCAAAGCTTTTTTCCTTGAGGGTATTCTTTTTGACCATATATATCCTAATGATATCTGGAAGATTTATGTCAAATTGAAAATAGTTTTGGTGCGCTTTGATCCCAGGTCTCACACAAAAGTGAGGTCAAAGTAAGTGGTCTCATCTTAATTTGATTTTAAAATTACTTTACTAAGTTCTACTTTTAGAACAATATGTTAAGATCTTCTTTTTGTCAAAATAAGTATTTGAAAGAAATCAAGAACAAAATAACTGATTTTTTACTCATTTAAACTAAATAAAAATGACAACTCTATTGTTTAAAGTTTGAAAAACAACTCAAATGAGTATATAGTTCCTATGTAGAAAATTTGTGATCATTCCCAGAGATCAAGATATGACAAATCATTTTTGTCACATATATTTGTTATTGATTCATCATAATTTACATAGTTTAAAGTAAATAGCAATTACCATTCTGACCTGGTTTTGCACACTTAAATGAGTACAAAAGCCTTAAATTAAACCTTATTTGTAATATATTTTAAGACTTACCTGATAAAAACCAAACAAAATAAGCACATATGTGTTCATTTACATCTAGAACATTCAAAATAACTATTTGTTAATCCAGATTGATCATTTTTTGACCAAGTTAGAGAAATATTAAACACTGCCAAATTTGGAAAAAAATATATTGACAAGTATGGAGTTGCAATGCCTATAGCTGCACAGGTACACAAAACTATTGTGTGAAATTGATTTAACAAAACATGTCAGTCTCAGATACAGATGTTATGTTCTCAACCACTAAATAAAGACTTATTACTGGTACAAATGTGTGCAAGTGAATCCCTTAATACTGCTTACATCAATGTTTGAAGCAGTGTTTCACCATACAATTGACTCACCTGTCATCCCCATTCATGAATAGTTTTGAGAAAGGTTTTATAATTTCATCTAAATGCTACTTATTTTGAACTAGTATCAAAATACTTTTAACAAACATTATCCTAAAAAAATTTTAGTTCACCCATAATGTTGTTGTCATATGTAAAAAACAGTTTTACAATTAAATGTTAGCAATGAAGATTGGTGTCATTCATGATTAATGGGATTTTTATAGATTCCATTTCTTAATAATTCTTGGGAGATGGATGCTATGATTTTAATGCAGATGTTGTCATACACTTCTGCATTTGGTGTCAATGACAATTTCCAAGAGCACTACAAATGAAAATGCATACCATTGCCATTGGTATCTTCTGATGATGTCAATCATAGTGACCACTGTCTATGAATGTGGTGGAAATGACATCTAAGGCCCATTGATTCTTGGTCCTTGCATATTGTATCCTGTTGTTGCTGATAAAATAGTCACTTGCAATGTAGCTTGTTTTATAGTTGCATATTGGTAACTGCCATCTTCATTTGAAACACATTAACTTCTTCCTACTTCAATTGAAATACGTCAATTATGATGAAAGTATTTAATTGTTACTACATTATTGCTTTTGGTGTTAAAATTAATAATTATCTGATAACCGATTCTAATCTTGACAACTCAAGGTTCTCTGTAGGGTGAGCCTCTTCCAAAAAGGTCTCTTTTATGAATCAAGCCAATATTTACAATAATGGTTCAGTGGTGATATGCAAAATGATTGCACCATCCCACTGATAATGGAAAATTTATGTGGATTTGCTGAAAATTACTATTTAAAAGTCGATTTCCATGGGGTGTACAATATGTTGGTATGTATGGTATCTGCTGTCTTTTTGGATTGGTAACATTGCTAATAGAAGTCAATTAATATGGAGTAGACTGACAATTAAAATTAAGCTACTGATGGAGAGAAATATTCAATTGTTAATACAAGAAATAACAAGTTGACATATAATATTGATGAACCATATTTCTGCACAAGATTTGCAAAACATTGTTGGAAACTTGTTGTAAAGGTGAGTTTTTACTGCAACAATGTCAACTAAAGAAGTGACGTAATATCATGGTCACATGGAAAATAATCCAGAGATTGTTCATTCAGATTGGCAATAGGAATGTTTGGATTTAGAAGGATCTACAAGCATGGCAATGTACAACCAAGAACTTGTGGTGCAATGTAAAAATCTTAAACCACTATAGCCATTGCTTCATTGGGGCTGCTACCATTTTGTTTTTGTGCAAATCTTTCTTTAAAGATGACAACAATCTACAATGATTTGAAATTGGGATTAAAGATTCCAGACATTATTAAATGATGCCAAAGTAAAAAAACCAACAGCATCAAGGCAAGACTCATGTGATACTCCACCTCCTTCTTTTCAAACAACATTTAAGTCCTTAAGCCAAACTAATGACTATTGTTTTCAAAAGTGAGGTTATTTGACCAACAATGCAACCAAATGATTGGTAAAAAAGAACCACAGGCCCAAAAGAGAAAAATCAATATCATCATCCAAGATAATCATTGTCATATGAAGTGACTTTTTATTTTGTTGTCAGATCATGAAAGGATCTAAATTTGTAGATGGCAGTAAAAGTATGTGAGGTCATGTTATAGAAATCAAAAAGGAAAATGAACATTATACACAACTTCTCACCATTTCAATCAGTACAACCTTCAAACAGCAACAAATTAGCTATATTTGGGAGACACAAATGGTGAGAACATGTTTAATCAGATCAGTAACAAAATTAGAGGTAAGGAAAGTCACAATATGCTAAAGAAACAATACAGATAATAACAATGGGCCACATAGATCAACAAATTATTAAACCAAAAACACAGAGTTTTACTGCCAAAGAATCACCAACTTCAACAAATGGCTCTATGTTATCTGTTGCCACATTTAATACAACAGAACAAGGGTGACATCAGGAAAGTGCAGTTACCAATAAGAACTTACCATTGGATCTATGCCATTACTTGGAAGGCAATAGCCTCAAATTGATTAATATGGTCGTATCACGATTGGCAATTGGCAATATCAATCAGAACTGTCATTGTGAGTGTTGCAGTGGAAGCCCATATTGAAAGACTGCAAATCCTTCCTGGTTGTCCATTGTAGACAAAATACTAATTCCTACATCAAACTGAAACTTCAAGAATATCCGATATCAGCTAAACTACACAACACAGCTGCAATCTGCCATTCCCAGTGTTGCTAAACATGTATTCAATTCAATTGTAGCTCTAAATTGGCTCGACTCAAAAAATCTGGTAGAATATCCCCACAGACAGCATTGAATACAGTAGGGCAGGTAGGTTTACTCTCTAATAACACAGATCAAACAAACTGCTCTACCCAGTATCTACCAACAAAATCTTGGAAAAAGGACATTATTGGAAAATTTTTATAGTATCATTATTTTTGGTCTCATAGCTAATGTAGGTTTTCAGGATCTATCAACCACTCCAATCACAACCAATTAAAGGTGTGGTGTTAGAGACATATTTGAGATACCAGGACTTAAAATTGATTTTTTTCTCTTGGACTGTTGTTGTCAACTAGTTTGTAACAAATTCACTTAACAATTGATCAATTAGTAACCATAAAAGTTTAAAAATTCATCTTTCAATATGGTGAAAGCTTTTTGTAGCCATAACATGCAACTTCTTGATAAATATCTTTGCTGATTAAGCTTGCAAGTTGAATAGACTATGGCTATGAGCTTTTGAGTATGTAGGTTCTGATTGCTGTTGCATTAATCATTAGTCTGATTCTGAGTAAGAAAACACACTTTTTACTGGGTACTTAAGTACATGTCACTCTCCTAATAGCCAGTTTCTGTTGGAAATACCATCTGGTGATTTGTTGCACTTGCTTTCCAGTGCACAAAAATATTGACTTTTGGTCATACTGACTACCAGATCTTCTACAAAAATTCACATTTCAATGCATCATCTTACATCTCCCATTTTTTTTAGCATGAATTGAGCATTATCAATTATCATGAGGAGTCTCCCTCTACATATGGTGATAAAAAATTATCTTCAATGGATGACATCATGCTATGAATAACAAACAAAATTGACAAAAACTTCAAGAGTTGGCACTGTTGGACAATCATGTTAGTGATGGTATCCCTTCCTTAAAGGCTAATCCTTGCCACATCTTAGTACTTCTACCTGCTGATTCCATATCCAACACTTCTGGGTTTTCTCTGCCTTCTGAATTACTTTCACATGATCTTGTTGTAAGCATATCATTTCTACTCATCACTTTATGGTATAATCTTGCCTAGTCATGCACCCCTTTCAATGTAGCTTCACCTCAAATAAAATCAACATCAGGATGACCTAGATGACAGACAGTTTGCCAAGAGTAACTTCTATATCCTAAATGATTCAAAGTTTTGTACTTCTTCTCCATGACACCCTGATTAAGTCCTTGGTAGTCCTTTTTAGTTCTCCAACACTCAAATCTCAGTGGCTACTGACTGCAACTCAATGGGGATCTTTACCAGGGTACTGACCTCACCACAGTGCTGTATGACTGATCCAAATGGCAGACTAAAAGACCTGGCAGTGCCATGTCTGTAGTGTAGAGATTTTTTAAGTTATATTTGTATTTTTTTACCCACATATGTACTTAGAACAGAAAACCATGACAAAATGAAAATGAAAAAGCCTATTTCTATAAAAGATGGGAACTTTGGAGGACTACATCAACTTTCATTAGGAGAATGTCAAGTTTATGATGGTCTTGATCTGGGTAAGAATTTTTCTATGGGAATGAAATGATTCCTAATTCTTTTATGATTTCAGGATACTTTTAACACATGCTATGAGAAAGAAAACATTTTATGATTTGATAGTCTCCAAAAGAAAATTGCATCAATTTCAATAAAATTTTTGACATGTATATTAAATCTTTTAATAAGGAATACAGGGGAAATGTGTCACATGAAAAATAATGTATATTATGGTACTTCAAATACAGAGGATATCTAAGGAGGACAAAATGAATGTCTTCTATAATTGTTTTATAAAAGAAACTTTGCAGTGATGAAAAAAGATAATTGCATTCTCTTTTGGTGTTTATTGATTTTTCATTTGCCTAGTGCTTTGTATTTCAGTGTTCAACAAAATTGATATGATCTTACATAATTAGCACACATATATGACCCCTGGTGTGGTATTTTAATATATTGCTTAGCCTATAAACACACTTTTACAAGCATCAAATTTGTGACCAAACATAGCTTGTATGATTACCAATTATCTAACCATTTTTCACAACTAAAATATAACAGAAATAGACATAAATAAATATCTGATCTGTACCTCATAATACAACAATCAAATTAACTTGATATTAGGAGGTCCACAATAAAACCCAAGACAATTGTTGCTCAAAATTCAATTTTTATGTTAGAATAGTTTTCTTTGTAGAGAAAGAAAGCCTTATTACTCTTAGGTAAATGCATTTGAATTGGTAGATTTAATGGTTAAGTAAGGTGTTTAGTGATTATAAACTCTTATTTTTTACATGGTTACCCAATGGATACTACTTACATAAGTAACAGTATATAAGTTTGAAGTAAAAATAATAGAGATAATCACAACATATCATATTACTGATTTTATCTTCTTTGTTGGCTACTACACTGTCAGGTCCAACTTACTCACAATAATTAAAAGAAACTAAGCTGGCAGGAGACACTATGGAATGTAATTCTAGGTTACTGTGATTTTACTTTTAAATTTCTTCCTTCTTTGAGTAAACAGAGGAGTAGTGTTGGTGAGATAGGGCAAACATGATCAGTGGATTGGCAAGGAAGTAGATAAATGCATCAAAAATGGTGGATTGAAATCACTTGTGACTTCTTCCTCTACATTCTGTGAGCTCATATCATGTGGAGATAATACTAACTGATCTACCTCCAAACTTCCACCAAAATGGTTCATGCAAGACATAAACATTTCCGTACACCTTAGGTTATGAGCCACTTATTACATAATACCCTTTATTGATAATAAATTTTGGTCTTTATTATCTTTTTATTTTGAGCAAAGAAATATAAATTGCAATCATTATGGCACAGTAATAGTTTTCCTTTGAAAACCAGGAAAGAACGAGTTAATCAACGAAGAAAGATTTGTGTTGTGCAATGAAATGTCATATGATTAAAAATGATGGCAAATCTCAGCTATTTCCCAATTATTTGATGACATCTAATCTATCCAATTGCCACTATGTATGTATGTTTACAGTACGACCTGTATATTTTATCATTTGCTATATAACTTCCTAAGAGGAAACTGGGAATTAAAGATGGCAAATAGTATGAATGAAGCATCTAAATTCAAATGGCCCTTTTTTGCTGAAAACTATTCTCTTACTTTCAGTTGAAATGTGTATTCCACTGCAAGGTCACAATTCTAATGTACTTAATTCAAAAAGGCAATGCTTGCACAAAGACACATTTGCAACAACTTGAAATATAAGCTCTATGATCACACAATAACCATGATATAACCCAATTTGTCCCATACTTATGTATGTTGCAAGGTGTTTTATTGATTCTGAATATCAAAGACTGTGATCTTATTGAATAATTGTTCTCGTGATATCTTCAACTGAACTGCAATGTGTGTGAACTTTGTATTAACCTTTACTTCGAATGTTTTTCACAATAAATATTCTCCCACATCGAATGCCCAAAATGTCCAAATGAGTAGATACTAGAGATAAAATACCATACTGTGGAAAGAAATTTTGTTATGTCTCCCTATTTTGAGAATTAATGTCAAAATGATTTTTTTGATTGTACAAAAATTACTCCTACAGTTTAAGATTGCAATAAATAAAAAATCACATATCGACCTTTCCTCCTTCATTCAAAGCAATGTCAACAAATAAAACATTACGATATATGAAATCTTGCCTGCAACATGGGCATGCCAATTGATAGCTTTCCAACCACATTCGAACAGTTGCATTTTCTGTAAGTTTGTCCCACATCGTCCTGTTAGAACGAACGAGCCATTGGAGAATGCAATCTTTATGAAAAATGTGCGTGCATTCTGAATTCGAGGACCAACAGATTCTACCACCAACTTCAAATTCATCGAGACAAATCGAATAAAAAATCGGGGCTATCCTAGTATTGCTTTCCGTGCCGACTCCAGGGAGCGGAAGTGAAACGTGTGTGTACGTCGTTGACAAAATGTCTTCCTGTTTGGCATTATTTGCTGCTTTCTCATCCAAATAACTATTTGATTGATGCGCGTTTCCCATCTCAACATCGTCTGAAATTTTTTGAAATTCGCCATCTGCATGTATACTGCTGCCCCGCCGATTGGTACACTCATCCTTTTCCATTTTCGTTTCGACTCCGTTTTCATGACAAACAGATCCTATCATAACCATATGTTCCTCTTTCAATGTCTGAAATTAGAAAAATAACATAGGTATTTTGAAAAGGTCGTCTTCGTAATCATATCACTGAAAAACAGGAACAACAACATTCGTACCAGCGAATAATTGGTCAGACAATCATCAATGGCTAATAATAGAGCATTGCAGATTTTGTTTTTCCTCTCTTCCAGATAACGAGTTTGGGATAGGTCATATCTAGCGATAAATTGATTGGCCATTTTTTGGATTAAAAATTTCGAAACGTAAGACATCAGAATAAACGTCAGAAACTTGTAGAGCATCCACTGAAACCATGGACGAGGCACTTACTCAGCAATTCCGTTAGCAATTGGCACCACCACCATTGCTTCCACAGCTCTTCTGCAAAAGTATCTGATAGCGATCCCAGCAGTGACAACGCAAATGCATAAAAAAAATACTGTTTCAATCATCACAACTGTTCCTTTCATGGTATGGTCTTGCATTTCAACGGGTTATGTTGACACATAGGTTGCCATAGAGGCTTTCAGAATCGAAACATCAAGATCTGAAGGAAAGACCAGTGTTGAATACTTTTTGATGATGGACTTTTAAATAGAAGTTGAAATCTGTGGACCGTTTTAATTTACTAATTGTGGACATCATCGTGCCGCGCAACACAAAACATTAAGTTAGCAAGTAGCAAGCTCTTGCTCGAAAGTGGAAAATGGCATTCGTAAACATGATGAGAACTGCATCCTTCCACACTGCATCTAATAATAATAAGTACGGGCTTTAGTTTATTCTAGCCTTCGGAAAATAATGGGGGCATAAAAACCCAGAATTTTGGAGCCTTTTCATGCAGC
>JALLOT010004142.1:0-10558 GCA_036939595.1 Thalassiosira livingstoniorum | reverse complement strand
TAAGAAAATAGTATGTATTGTACTCGCTACGCTCGTTCAATACTGAAGCTCGCTTCGCTCGCTTTAATGGCCTTACAACCGATACAGTGATCAAAATCGCTCCTTGGAGAAAGAACCTTTTTTTACCTGGCTTTTGGTGGGTTGGAATGGCTTGTTGGGGTGTGATTTCTGTTGATGTTTCTCTAAAGGATCTAATCTTTTTTTCACTGTAGCCATTCATTTGTCCAAAACTTGTCCCATCACTGGTTTCTTGTTTGACTGTTCATTTGCAATCAGCTCCAGCACCCAGTACATTGTCTGCTTTTTTAGTTCTATTTTGATAAACAACATCCACAACTTATTTTTTGGCTTTAATCTCCTCAATCTTTTTAGTTTTTAAGCATTCATACTGTCCGTGAAACATGCTTGGAAGAATTGTGCAAGTTTTAATTGAATTGGACTTAGCTTGACTGAAGAGGGAGATTGTGATTAAGCTCCTTGTGTTGTCCAAGAGATGTAGATGTAGAATTTCATTTTGATGGAGGGGAGCAACCTGAAGTCACTGTTGAAGTATTTGATGTGCATAAGGATGTGATTTGGAAATTCCCATTCAGAAGAATAGAAGGTGATGGTGGTCATTGTTGGCAAATTTGAGTTGTGTCTGTTGGAAGTTCTGACTGAGGTGAAGTTGGTGTTGACAAAACAAAATAGATTGTTTCTTTGCTTTCTCTTCATCACCAGCATTGTCTTAGACAAGTCCTCAGAGTTTAAGCTTTCTGCCAACTTATCATCTCCCTCTTTTTTCTCTGTTTTGTCTGAATTATTTAAATTTGAGTGTTACCGTGAATCAATTGATGAATGAATGAACCCAATTTCATTGGATTTTTGGGTTCAAAGTTAATTTCATCATCACTTTCTGCATTTCTGTTCTCCTCTTCTAATTCATGCAACCATTGGGTTAAAATGCCCTGATCCAGGAGATCTTGGTTTGCCATACCATGGAGTTGTGAAAATGAAAATCAATGTTTTTATGTATTTAACTGCAAAGCTGCATGCTTAGTGGACATTTCAGAACATTTATTCAAACAATGAACCAAATGAGAGGCACACAGGTTTTGTTGGAAAATTTGCTCAACAGTTGATTGTGAGGCTGTTGCATTCTCAACTGTTGTAGAAGTGTTACAAGAATTTGGATGTGCTTCAGTCTCACTCCCCTTATCAGCTCCAACATTGTTTAGACCTCTAGCATAGGAATTACAATTATGATCTGTTGGATTCCCAACACTGCTGTTGTTAGAGTTATTATCTATAGGTGGTGTAATTAGAGTTGACGTATTTAAATTTTTTGAAGCAACAGCATTATTAGCTAGGATTGGGGGTGAATTTGCATTTGATGAAACGGCTGAGTTTGTAATTGATGAAATGGCCGTGCTAGTATCTGTGGGGGCAATGTTTGAATTTTTCAAAGCCACCACAGATTCTTGGTTGAGGATGATGACAGGGGTTTCAGTGGGAGTTGTTGGTGCCCCCAATAAAGTCAATGTATTTGGTGGGTTCAAGTCAAGGTTAACTTGGATGAAGAGCAGATCCATAGCCATAGATGAAGGCAGAAAATGTTGAAGTTTGTTGTTTTTTTGTATGAATCAAAAATATGTTTAATTTTGAAAATGGGGAATGCCTTCAGGACCATCCAACAATTAATTGCATAAAAACCAACAAAAACCTCATTTTTGAGCTGAGATTCCTCATTTTATTCAATGTATAAAGACATGCTATTTCACCAGTGACATTGTTGAAGATTTTCAATGCTCTATTTTGAAGAGCTTCAACTTCCTTTCTACTACTTTCAGTTGAAGAGCCCAAATATCACTGATGGTGGTAGTGATAATCCCCCTAGCTTTATTAGTGGGTGAATGAACTCCAGCGTACCTTGCACCTCAGGGAGATCTTTAAAATGTTATTTAAAGTTTTCACCCCTCTGGGCATAGTTGGGATTGTCATTTGTCATTTTCAAATTGTGTCTTCTTAATCATTGCTACCAAATAGCTTTGAAGAGAAGGTTCCACAACTAATGGTCAAAGTTGGTGTTTTTGCAAATGTGAATTGGAGAGCCTTAATGACCTCTTTTGCCACTTCAATAGCCATGGCCAGAGGAGGCGAGTGATTTCTGTCCTTTGAAGGTGTTGACAGAGACTTGGAATCACTCCTGGAGGCAGTTGTGTGGGATTTGGGAGGACACCAGCCAGGAGAGGGATGTCCATTAGTCTTTGGTCCTTTAATTTTTGGTTTTGACATAATTGGTTGATTAAAGTTGAAATTATTCTGATGGAAGTCAAACAAAGTTTATACTTTTAACATGAGTTCCTATTAGAATATTATCCAACTACACCGTTGCAGTAGCTAGGCAGGGACCTAAGCTGGATTTATGGCTTTTGACAGTAGCCTTCATCACAGGTTTGCCATAGTTACTGTATATGGAGTATCAACACAAAATGCTACATATAAAACAGATTATAGAAATGTAAAGCCATATGCCTAAGATAGACACAGGAGCTGCAAACATCTTCCAGGAAGTGAAAAGTATTTTTTATTTTTCAAAGTCCTATTTTCCCATCTTCTTTGCTCCTATTCACCACGGGTGCAGAAGCCATGTATGATAATATCAACACAGACTTCTGCATCCAAACCTTTGAAATATATCTACTTGATACTGTCACCTGCAAGAAATTTGAATACAGCCCTTGCACCCCAATTGAAGCTATTAAGATACTCCTTTGAAGCAATATCATAAATTTTGGGATATCTTCAATACTTAAACTCAAGGTAAAACAATGGAGATGGTACCTTCCCCCCAAGTTGCAAACACACATGTAGAATCAACAATGGAAGCCTTCATCCTCTTAAATGGTTAAACTTCCTTTACTTCCTGTGATGTTTCATTGATCATGGACTTTGATTGTGGTTATCAGACTCTGATACCAACACTAATAAAACAAAAGGGAAAGAGTCAAAATCAGATGTTAATAAATTTGGCTCAAATGGAAATTTGTAGAGCCATTGATGGAAGCAGTGTTCATGAACATGGTCATCTCAATCAGAGATGACTGCATTGTCACCAATCTGTACCAAAAACTGCTGGTGGCACATCATCTCTTTATTACACCCAAATCTGCTCACTCCATCACCTTAATTGAAGGATTTTTATGTGGTCAGCTCCTTTGAATCTTCTGCCTATGCATATATATAGACAAAATTAAACTCCATATCAAACAACTCTTTGATTGGTTGCAACATTGAGAATACTCTGCCAACAAACTGATACCTCTCTTTGAACTTGGAGCAATAAATGTAGAATGATTGAAACAGATGACAGATAAGGATAGAAAAGATCAAAAAAGACAATGAGTGCACTTGGCACAAAGAAAACTTAATCTTCACCTCTTCTTCCACCCTAAAGACCCACCTGCAGTCATTATCCAATGACTACTCAGGGAAACAGCAATATCTCCTTTAGGTGAGCAGCACATTAGTGAATTCACCAATCATCTTGGTGAAAAATCCAATAGACAGAATCATCACATGCTATACCACTGTCAACTCAACATAGGAAACATTTTTTTCATCAGGAAAATTTGCAACAGACCAGGGTCAAATGTGTCAAGCTTCTTGTCAGAGCCAAGGCATTAGTAAGCTCCTTTTCATTTTTCAAATCTCTATTTTCCCAGCAATCTGGCAAAATAGGACTTTGAAAAATAAAAAATACTTTTCACACTGCCTGGAAAATGTTTGTAGCTTGTGTGTCTATCTTTAGGCATATGGTCTTACATTATGATACTCTGTTCTATATGTAGCTTTTTGTGTTGATACTCTACATATATTAACTAAAGCAAACCTCTGATGAATGCTACTGATGAAAGCCATAGTAGCTCCACCAGCTTAGGTCTCTGCCTAGCTACTGCAACAGTGTAATTGGACAATGTTGTAATAGGAACTCATGTTAAAAGTTTAAACTTTGTTTGACTTCCATTGAAATCATTTCAACTATAATCAATCAATTACTTAAAAAAATAATCCAATCAACCCCATATTGGGTTAATAATGAAACAATGTGTGCATAAAAAAATGATGTAACTCCCTATGGTAGCTACTAGCAATTGAATGTATGAAAGGCAGTCAAAAGGTTGGATGAATGTACCAAGAGGTACTTGTAACTTGATCAGACTCAACCAAAGATAAAAGAGAAAGAAAGCAAACCAGAGAAAGGGATAACCAAGCAGCCTATTCTGAAGAAAAATTAAGAAAAACAGACATTCTTGGGTTTGAATCATAATCAAATGATGGTAGAAGAGAGCAAAAAAACAATGTGTCAAGACAACAGAGAAGTTATTGGAAAAGAAATGAAAAGGTGAAACAACAGTCAAGACAATGAAAAAATATTGGCAAGGAAGAGAGAGGAAACAATCAAAGCAGGAGCAAATGATAAGCAAGGATAAAGAGGAACAAAAATACAATGGTAGAGAGAGATGGTATTCAAAGCACAGGTAAATGACAATGGAGGAGAAAGAGGAACAAAAGGCCATGAAAAGATTGTACATGCAATATTATTGAAAGGGTTCAGTAATTGGTGCAAGGTCTTCAAACAACAATAGCAATGTTAATGCATCATCCTTGGCTAGTGCAAGTAGCACCAACAGTTTGGATTTTGAACCAGTCCATTATTGATAAAGTTGTTACAGTGATAAGGAAATCAATCAAGCTACAATGATAAATGGTGATGACCAGAAACACAGGATAAAGATATGAATTATTTGTGATAGATTCATATTTGGTATTGAAAAGTTTGCAGCTTGGACAAGGAAGGGATTCTGCAACACAAAGACAGAATTGGTATTGATAGTTACAAAGCATTCTGCAAAACACAACCAAAGGAGGAATTGGTGAAACAATAATATTGAGGACATCAAGGGAATGTTACTATCATGAGGGAAAATGATTTGTTTGGTGCATGCTCAGAATCTTACAAAGATGCAATGAGATCACATTGGGACTAGCCCAGTGGCTCATAATGTGGGTGCCAAGCTGTTTAATGCCAAAAATAATGCGGCATAAAAAATATTGCATTTTAATGCAGGTTTTAATTTTTTGTAAGCCAGCATTAAAAAAATATGCAGGTTATGCTCACTCACACCTAATAAATTTGACAAAACAATGTGGCATGATATTTTTGGGCCAAAATAATGCTGCATTATCCCACATAAAGCCCTATTAAAAAGCATGGAAAAATCAGGTTTTAATGCACACATTATGAGCCACTGGGCTAATTGGGATGAAAAGAAAAATCCACCCAAGCACACCATAGCAAATTTATTTGTAATACAACAGATTCTGTGAAGAATTCCAGATGAAAAGGATCTCATTGATGTGGTCTGTTCTCTTTTAGTCCAACATTAGGGGGTCCTGCCAAAAAAATATTTTTTTCAAAAGGAGTTTTTGAGTGGTTTATGCTTTTTAGAGTACAACTTAAATATGTTCATCTTTCTTTGAAGAAAAATGATCTATTTTTGACCTCTGTATACCATTTTATGTGATAGTAATCTTTAAAGTTGTGGCTCCTTTCCTATAGTAATCCTATAGGAATTGGTACAAAATTGCAAAATCTTTCATTTGTCATTTTAAGTTTAATCAAATGTATTTGTTCTTTGAAATACCATGACAAATCAGTGAACAAAGCTGAAAGGTTATGATCCTATAGTTAAGACAGTGTACATAGCATTTATCAATTCAATTGCTGCTCTATATCTATATCATTGTTTGGTACAGCAATACATGTATTTCAACCAAGTAGAAACTGCATCAATGAAGTATGAATGGAAGTGCTGCAGGTGCTTGAGCTTCTAGTAATAGCAACTCTAGATGAATTGAATATTATATTCTGCTAAGTTGAAAAGTCAAACAATGTATACAACATAAGGTAAACCACCTGAGAGCATACAAATTTGCAACACAATGACTGTTTTCATCATCAGATATCAGTTATCAGAGTGAATACAGGTCACTAACTGTAGAAAAACTTGCATGAGTCTGAAACTTTAGACAGCACTTAGGCCTTCAAACAAGTATTTAATAAAGTTGAAAACGTTCTTGAAAATGTTTGAAAATTTTGATTAGAAATACAGTATTTCAGTTAGAGTAAGCAAAAAAGGAAAGCAAGACTCAGATGACTGCTAATTTTATTACTCTCTTAAATTTTATGGTGGCAATGGAAAGTTTTGATCTTGCATGTCCTCTTCTTTTGAAATGAAAACCATCATAACTTATGCTTATGAATGGTTACATTGATATTTTGAAAAACTAACCATGTCATTACAATTGACAGCTGTTTATTCTTTTTGCCCTTTTGAAATCTTTCCCTTGAATCATTGACAGCATTAGATCAAATACCACTAGATCATTGTAAAAGCCATTCAACAATGAGCATGAGATTGAACATCAAAAACACAAAACAATGTGGCTTGGCCCAAAATTTCAAGGGTTTCTTTCCCAGATCAAGGTTACTACATCTCCAATTATCTTGAGGTTGCTTGTTGCATTGTTTCTAGAATGTTCAGAGAAGTGGAATGAAGGGGAGCAGTATCACACAGAAACCTGTTCACCAGGTTCTGCCTTGTGATGCCACACCTCATCTTGTAATAACTGCCCCCCAATTGTTTGGCAGTATCCAGTAACCCACCATGCAAAGAACTTCCTACTTGAGCCAGCAACTACTCCATTGGTAATCTTAATTGGTAAATATATATTTTCTCCAGCTGCTATTTGCTTCCCAAGTCCCAATGATGTGATCCTGATTTGGCAGTATGGTAGGTCTTGTTTTGTTTGTGAGTTTGAGGTGATGCTGGTTATTGTTCAGGGGGAGGCAGATTTTTAGAGGAAAGGTTTAAGAACAAACTAAATCAAAGCCCTTAAAAAGAATAAAAACAGTTCCCATATGATAAGAAAAGGCAACTTTTTTGAAGAGACCTATTGCGCAATGATTTAACTAACGTTGGACTGACCAGAAAGGCTCTCTTTCCACTGATAACAGTGACAAGAACAGTTCTTGTGACTTTTTCTTTTTCCTTGATCAAAGTGATTTTAAAACATCAGTTTTCAATGTTGTTAATTTCAGCAAGGAGACAATTAGTGCCTTTTAATCCCCCTTGCTACTATTATGAGATGTCCTCTTAATTCAATTCAAAATCCACACATGCAGGGTGCACACAAAAACAATGGCATTTTTGCACCCTTACAAGAGCAATATGTCACTTGAAATGCAAGTGAGGTTAGGCTTATGGTTAGCCTAAGTTAGGAAAGTTCTTGCAAGGAAAGTTGAAAAGTCAATGGACAACTTACACAAATACTAAAATCAGCAGCATTTGTTCTACAAGTAGGTGGTGATTACTATGTTGCTTAATTGTAGGAGCAGTATTCTTGATCATCCCACTTCCAATCTTCCAAAAGTGCATAGGCAAGTAGCAAACTGCATTGGAGATTACACTTGAAATGACAACAAAATGGCTCTAATCAATAGGCATTTAACTTACTTGGAAAACAACCCATTTTTGTGGGGGATGGGGTTGTGAGGAACAACCATTTCCACAGATTAGTGGAGATTGCCATGATGAAAAGTTGCCAATTAGAATATTAATTGTTACTAATATGAACTTGTACTGAATGATTTACCTTGACAATCAGCCTTTCATCTTGGACAACCAGTTTTGTTACTCATGTGCAATGATGGAGAGAGGTCAGGTAGCCAGCTACTCTAGAGAGGAGTTGCAACTGCTTGATTAGATGTGAAAGAAAACAAAGGCAGCAGCAGCAACTGTGGTGTAAAAATTACTGCTAAAAAAGAAGGAAGAGGCAACTGACATCAACTATTTACCTTGAAAATTGGCCCTCTTGATTTTAGGGGGTGGTGGCACAGGCAATTGTTTTTTGGAGGAGCAGGCAGATTCAATAATTAAAAAGCACAAAAAATTCAATGTCAGGTGTGGAGGCAAAAAGCTACTGCACTTCCAATAATGTGGCTGTAAGCAAAGAGCCAAAAGATTCAGATAAAGGGTCTTATTCTTACCTTTGGAATTGATTAAAAGTATTGAGGGATGAGGAGAGATGGAGTTGTGCTAACCAATGCTATGGAGTTTACTTCAGTCTATGAGACTGGTATACCTTAACAGTGGCATGTAAAACAAAGTCTACCTTCTGTGGGAAAACTAAGAAGGAAAACACCAACCTACAACTATCATTAAGCTCCCCAATGCCAATGCTGAACTAAAAGTGTCTGTTATCAATAGGTGCCACTTCCAGAAATTAACAAATGTTGTTACCTGGTGGCACTCACTTATTGGAACTGGAGTCTAAAATAATTTCAGACCAACAATAAAATAGTAAGGGAGATTGAACCATCAATATGAGAAAAATAAAATAAGATGAGCAGGTTCAATAGAGGAGTACCTGCTGGTAGATATGGCAACATCAACAAACTTGAGGGCTAAGGCTGAGCCATCAACCTGAGAAATATAAACTTCTACAATAGGAAGGATCAGGGATCAACAGCAGATTACCCACTAATCAAGGTGGCAATGTCAAAAACCTCAAAGACTCAGTCATTGTTATATGGATTATGGACTAGAATGTCAGGAACAGCAGAGGAGTATCCACCAACATAAGTGTCAATGGTAGCAATCTTGATGATAATCCAATAACAGGAGGCTCCCCCTGGCAACTACAGCAAAGGTAAGCCTAAAATTATCCTCCCTAGTCACAGCAATGGACTACCAGTGTAAAACTATTTTGATCCAAGTTACTATTTGCAATCCAAGTTACTATTTGCAATCCAAGTTGAAGTAGTATCATATATTAATATTATAGATTAAATTACCTACCTACCTATTTTACTATTTGTTATAGTTTGTTGTGTTTTTTACTCCTCAACTTAATAAATTGAGTAATGCATCCATAAGAGAAACTTGTATCCCTTGAGATTTTTCAAATTTCATTAAAACTATTCACTAAGATGGGAGATTTTTGTGAATTTACCATACCTTTTATAAAAAAAATGTACTAATTTCTACTAGTTTCTTAACAAAGATATACCAGAGTCTAAAAGCCCTATATTGATATGTTACCTAAAAATGACTAACCAAACCAGAAGCTAATTTCAAAAAATAGATTTGTGTTACCTGTTGAATTTTTGACAAGTGTCAATGGACACAAACTGGTTCAAAATAATTATTAACTGGTACATATGGATAAATATCATTATCATTAGAGGAGGAGAGTGAGAGTGGGGCTGCACATGCACCAACCTGAAACTGGAAAAGTGCAGCATTACAGAGTATTCAGTGACTACCTGGGAGACAAACTACCAGCTACACAATAAGTGTTGGAGACACATTCTATGAAAGAGATGGTGGAACATTACCATTTTCACATAAAGATAATATGTGAAAAGGCTAGGTCTGGGACAAACTTGGCAATCAAGGAAAAAGGATGCATAGTAGTTTTTCTGAGCAACTCAGTTAGACTTTGAGTATTGAGTAATAATCTTGGTTAATTAATATCCAGGGCCTTTGCCTCTGTGAGTGAAATTTAGGATTATTTCTTTGGTGGGTCATCTATTTTTCTTTGACCAGCTAAATATGCTATACTTTTTATTTTAATGTAATTGATTCCTGTCAAATGAATTTTCTTCTAAATATTACAGATAATTGAGATAGTTGCTTGTCTGGTTGACATACATTTTTGTAGAGAAATGCTTCATTCAGTTACTTTTCAATGGATAAATGACTCATGCTTTGGACACAGCCTAAATCTCTCCAATAATTTTACTAGTAAGAATGTAGGTAAATAATACTGTACATTTGACTTCAAAAGCAAATCTAGTAAACAGGGTGATTAATTCTGAAAAATGGCAAGGAGTTCGGGTAATAAAACCATTATAATCACTAATATGGATTCCATTATTCAGTGAATACAAAAAGAATGAGATCAACCAAGTAGATTCTTCACATTAAGTAATCATTAAGGTTGAGCCCCCTTAGTAAGGAACCCATCGTTCTTTGTCATTATCAAATGTTTCATTTACTAGATGTTACTACTAAGCAGTGAAAGAAATGTTGCTTAACTTCTAATAGGCATTTCTCAGTTAGTAATGAGTCACCATAAAGATTTTACTTCAGTAGTATCAATATTATCTGCTTGTGTAAGAAATAAAAACAAAACAAATTCATATGTCCAATGTGTTAGCTCTTTTTTCAATTATGCATTCCAGTTTTGTTGTTAATAAATTTCCAACAAATAGCTGTCAGATTTATGTAACAGGTGTGAAATGGGCAATACTTTGAATGATTTGGCTGTATTGTGGAGCAATATAAAATATTGATCAATTTATTATATTATTAATTAGGGGGGATCTGGCAAAAAAATTGGGTGTATTTTCCAGGGTTCCACGTGGCCTGTTTTTTTTATTTTTGGCAAATTTTTGATTAAATGTGCGTTCAGAGAACAACGCTTGACGATGGGAATGTGAGAATGCTTC
>JALLOT010004141.1:0-10558 GCA_036939595.1 Thalassiosira livingstoniorum | reverse complement strand
AAAAAGTGCACTGCTACCTTTCTGTTATTATTCTTTTGCACTCGTTGGAGTTCTACAAGTTGTAAAAAAAAACAAATACCTCTGTAGCAAGGCAAAAGCAACATGGAACCACTATCTGGAAAAGAAAATACACAACATGAACAGGAATCCAAAAGACATATGGTCAGCAGCACACAAGCTCCAAAGAGGATTTTAATTCCATCGCACAGCCCCAAAATTGGTAATGAAAAAGAAAGACGGAACATTTGCACAAAACTAAAAAACACTGAAGTCTTCAAAGTCCACTTTCAAAAGGTATTTAATAATCACAGAATCACAAATTATCAACCAACCTCATAAACAAAAAGGAGGAAATCAAACAACTGGACAATCCCATTTTGTGGAAGAAATTCAAAATAGCCATAACTTTTCCAACAGAAGCCTCCAAAGCAATGGGTGCAAATTTAGAATAACTTGTTTTTGTTTTTATAATCAATTTCTGGAACAATGAAATGAATTACAAAGAATTGCACAAAAGAAAAGTACAAGTGATTCCAGTGACAAAAAAGGAGACCTAACAAAAAATGTTGTGGTGTAAACTTAATTGATATCTGTTTGATGATTTTCATCAAAATTCTTACTAACAAGTGTTATGTCCTTCTAAAGAAATACAGGGCAAAGAACCAATTTGGAGCCACTCCCAAAGTCAGATTTCAGGATGACTCTTTAATCTGAAAACTCTGCTACATCTATAGAAGCAGCATTATTAAGAATCTCTTGTAGATTTTGTGGATTTTGTCAAATCAGTTGACACCAAAAGCTATGAGCTATCAATCAAAATTTTGGGGGAATTTTGGCTGCACCAAATTTTTGTTATGGGATTAAAAGACTTTCCATTAACTTGAAAGTAATGTTGACAATCAGAAACAAATATGAAATCTCCCAATCAGTTGGTGTTGAACAGGATGACAATGAGTCTCCTGTCTTGTTCCTATTCCTATTTATTTACCTATGATGGCAGCTTTTGACAAAATATTGGAAGCAGATTGGGAGAGAGAAAGGATCACAAAAATTAAAGGCCATATGACTAGCTTTGGAAACATGAGCATGGAGCAACTGATTAGGCATGATAGAAACTGACTACCAACATGATTCCCATTTGATTCCCTGCAAGTCCATTTCCTTGGCAATATAACATGTGTATTTGACACAAGGGAAGACCTTATCAAGTGGCTAGAGATCATCCAAAAAGTATTTTCAATCCTAGGTCTCAAAAATAACCTTTTGAAGGGAGACTAGGAATCCAAAATCAAGTGCATCTTTTCCATTGGAATTTCCATTCTGTTTTTATTGCCCCTAAAAACAGCATATTTCATAACCTATGAAGAAAAAGAGGACGAGAAGGTGAGGAGAACTGGGTGGGATACCAAACAACCAAAGTCTCAACAGAGAAGAAAAGGAATAAAAAACAAAACTTCAGATGAACTACTGGACAAGAAATATGAAGACTTCAAAATCAAGAAGACTAACAAAATTACACATGCAGAATAGTTTATTTATTTCTGAAAGCATTTTGAATACATCTGCTCCCTCATTTCATACAACCTGAAGGACAACTTCAATATTGAAAAAAAGAGTAGCAAGTGTAAATATTGCAATGAGAACAATGAAGCAAATTTATAGCTGTCATCACACTGAGTTATACAGCAAGTACTTACATTTTACAAAAATTCCAATAAATCTCCTCCTCTGGGGATGTGAAACTTTGGCCCTGAAAGAATGCCTGAACAAATTGGACATGTTTCTGTAAAGTTTTGTCACAATGGTCCTAACAAACAAAGTGAGAGTAGAGGACAAAAATCACAAGCAAATATGTCAGGAAACACATTTATGACTTTGTCAACATATAAGCACCAATTACAACAAGACAAGAGACATAATTGGTCAAAAACATTAGAGTGCCAAACAACCACTCGCCCAAAAGCTTGCAAATTTTTGGTCAAACAATCTGGGATTGAGAGGAGATATCCTCACCACAAACAAAAAACTGGTCAAGTCCCTCCACCTCATACTACCCAAAATGACAAGGCATAGAGCAAGAAACAGCACTAATAATAGATCTCATTCACTGCCACTGACAAGACTGCGGCACCATTATGACCCACCACCAACCCTTGAACAACAAACTCACTGGAACCACCCCCTGGTCCTCTCCTACAAAAAGCTCCCCAAGCTCCTTTCATGATTCAACCTATTCCCACTGTAGCTGCTGCTACAATTCTCCACCAAAACCATCCCCACCAAGATAGCAGCGCAAATGACTTCCAGCACAACAGAAGTCACCAAAATTAATGTTAAGCTGGATAAGAAGAATCAAGACACAAGACAGTAGATATAGCTGCAGCACTGGATACCCTTGGACTAAATAAAATATCAACAGAAAGAAAGATTGTGATCAGATTCAGGCAGTTGTTCATGACGTACCCACCAAAATATCCATAAAACATAAAAACCATGGGAATGAGCAACCAACAAATAATAGAATGCTTCCAAAAATTAACAATTCTCAAGAGCTATTAGAAGACAACAAATCTAAATCCCATTAAACAATGTCAAAAAATTACGTAAATCCATATGCATAATCAAAAAGTTGTCAAAAAATAAATTCATTCTTAAGTTAAAACACGCAAAATACCAAAAGAGAAGATAAAATAATCACATATATGTATACAAAAGCCTTTTCTACCTCATCCCATCACCTTCAACATTAAAAAACATATCAAAACACTTTCCTACTACATAAAACTGATAAACAAAGGAATCCTTTCTCTATACAATTAAGAAATATCCATATTGTATGCTGATCACCACCTCTTGTGAAAAGAAATCTCCCTCATTCTGGGATAATATGTGACCCCTGCAACCCTATTATTGTCAGAAGTGCCCCAGTGAATTCCCCATATTGAATTCATCACACATACTGCAACCAACTAATAGGAGCATTGTTTGGATCATTGCAGTCATCCTCTCTACAAGAAAAGAAAACACCCCACCCCCATGAATCAGTCCTCCTATCTTAATAGCAGCCTCTCTGAGGAGACTAATAGAAAGAGAGAAATTGATGGACACCCATGGTGTCATCCAATATTACCTCTTTGGAAGTGACAGGATAGTCACCCCCCTCTCCAAAAGAAAACAGTGTTATCTAAAATTGGAGATGACAAACAACACTTGGCCATGTCCTTAGGACCCTCCAAAAACAAATCAGGTTCCCACAAGCTTGCAAAAGGGAAACAATCACAATCATAAAATATCAACTTGAGAGCACAACTAGGACTTTGATTGCCCATCCCAAGTCCTCAAATTTTCTTGCACACTTGATCAAGCCCTCCTTCCCAATGACTCCTTGTCCAAACCTGTCTCATAGCAAATATTATGGACAAAAGCACATGCAGATGTGCACTCCACATACAAAATTGCAAGTTGATGAAGTAGATGTGCCACCTTCAGAAGATTCTAAATCTAAAGGCTTGTACAGCCAACATACCACCCTCCCCCTGAACCATAATTTTGACCACAACCCCCTATACCCAAGTGATCCACAAGGAGATGCCAGATGGCATAACTCTTCATCATATCATTTAAACAGATTTCCTTGCTTTACACCCACCAAGCATATTCAGCCCATCCACAGCCACTTTCTTGCTCTGGATTTGCCAAAAATGATGAGATCATATCTCCATAGGTTCAGACCACCTCCCTCCATCTCCCAATAAAAATCAGATATCCTGTCAATGAAGGAGATACCAAGCTCTAAAAAGAATTCCATCAAACTCTCCTGTACCCTCAACTCTTTGCATTTCCATTTGAACTCCTTCATGCTAAAAGTTGGTTTCATTTTTTCCTTGCTTTGCATTAACTCTTTCAAAAAGACACTAAACCAAAAAAATAAAGAACTTAAAAGGGGGGGCACCTCCAAGCACTTACTATGAAAGAGCCCCTCCCCTCATGACTAGTGTTAATATGACTGTTGGTCCTCATGCCATCAATATATCAATATTTTGTTCAAAAATCTGAGGCAGTGCTTTTGTGAATCCCAAAAACCAGTACGCACACACACAAAATTGGAGCTCTGCCAAACAGTGCATAAAAATATGCATATGCAGCTGTCAAAATTTCCTTCCAAAGGAATAATTTTTTTCAAAGCATATACCTGAAGATCTCCCACCAAAAATTGATACATTGTACAGAAAAAACATCACAGGGAGAATCTTTCCATTTTCATTTTTTTATTCATGCCAAGAAATCTATCTTTTGAGTTGTATCCCCTCTTTTTTGAAAAATACAACAAATCACTACATGGACACACCAAAACCCCTCATGGTAGTGATCCAAAATTCCAAAGAATGAAAGAATCTAAATAATCTAAAGTTGAAAGGAATTGTACCACATGTCAGTTTGCTTTCATAGGCAATTCGTTATACACATTCTGTGGAAAGAATGGATAGTAATTTTTTGTAATGGAGTAAGGGAATTAAAACCGTTTGCAAAACTGAGGGATGGAATAAAAACATCTTATAAAGTATTCTTATTAATGAGACCATGTATGGGAATGAGAAGGAGAGAGGGCATTTAACTATATAAAATGATTCAATCAATTCTACAGACATGTAAAGTTATTCATTAAACAAAGAATTAGTAAAAAAATGCAAACATCCACCAGTTTGGAGACTACTGATTAGGATTTTTAATAAATAATATGCCAGTGAGTGTGAAATTGGAAATTGATCATCACCTCAAATGCTTATGCCAGGCACCTCCTAGTCATTACAACTAGTATTGTTATTTGAAGACATGCATTGGATTGAATTCTGATTTCTAGTTTGAGATAGTGCTTTCACCAGAAGCTCATTTGTTTGTGATGCTAAATGATTCAAATCTTCCTCTATTATTGAGCATACGCCAATTTACTTTAACTTGCTAAATGTCCAATTTTTACTCGAGTTTGATGCTTCAGTGTCAATAGAGTGCCACAGGCCACATGGCAGATATGTTGGTACTAAAATTGTTTGTTTGATTTTCTTGCAATCGTTTTTGTATTAAAATACTGCCACGGCACAGTCCTTACCTAATGGCCTCCAATTCATGCTTTATTCTTTTACGGTTTTACAATCAACTTTTCTTGACGGCATTCTCAAGGAGTTCGTAAGAGAGGGTCTGTGGCGGGATGCTATCTAGCTCTTTTGTTACAACGAGAAATCGTTTGCATGAATGCAAACCTCTTGTTTACTTTATAAACTATAAATCTAACTAGCTAGCGAAAGGCAACTACAAAATTGCTCCAGACAGCTGTTATGCTCTCCTGCTTGAGTATAACTTCTATTTGAGAATTACTTGCGTATTTGATTCTGTTCTAGTTAGTAGATATTATATCCTTCTGTTTCGTATTATATCATATCAACTGATTCTTCCTACATACTAATTACTTACATTACTTTTCGTAATTCATGTGATTCTCTGGGCCTTCCTTCTCGTAGCTAAATTGTGTGCATTTTTCATGTTTTGTACACCACGGCAAAAAAGAAGCATCTAGCTAAAACAAACAAAAAATGGTGAAATCGTTCTGCTCAATCGGATTTCTGTGCCTAAAAAATGTCTCTTTGCGCAAAAAAGAAAGATTATTCTTCGGGATCGTCCATATCCATCCCAAGATTGTCTGTTCCCAAATCAGTTGCCGAGTAGCTAGACTGATAGTTAGAGTCGTCTCCGTCGTTGTTCAATGCTCTCAAAGACACAATGGAAGTGCTTCCAACCATATGAGGCATCAGCTGTGGACCAATGCCAGTACTGTCTTCCGTGAACACGAACTTTCCACGGCCTCCGCCAGCTGCTCCTTTCGCCATCAAGCTTCGCTTCGATTGCTCGTTCTTTGCAATCCACATCTTAACTGTAGTTTCGTCTGAATCGATCAAAATGAGCTCGTCTTTCGTGAAAATTCTTGGGAGGACATAAATGCGGAAGGGAATGAATAGAAGGATCAGAGTTGGGAAGACAATTGCAATTTTCTTGATTGACATGATGGTGTACAGAAACGCAAAGAGAAGAAGTTGGATGCCGGTGTAGAGATGAGCAACTGACTGAAAGAAAATAATATCAGAAGTAGTGGCTCATTTCATTTATTATTATGAAATATTCTTTTATACGCAGATTCTATGGCATATTTGTAAAATAAATAGAGAATAATACAATTCTAAACCTCTACAATAGAGGTGCTTGATGAGTGAGCCTGCTTGGCCAATGTTTCATCGATTATTTGCTGCCACTGTTTCAACAGATACGGAAAGTCAGCCTGCTCAATGTCAAGCTTTCCACGCTTAACTCCATCTCTTTTCTCACTTTCTTCAATCATCTCCTTCATCATTACTCCTTGTTTGTACCAGGTTGTCTGAACTATTTCGTCATTGCAATGCGCAGTGTCCAATACAGCCTTGAGAATCTGTTCGTTTGTACTGACAAATTGTTGAAATTCCAAATTCAAATTCTGACACTGTTCAAAATTGAGACCAAGCCTAACCGTTGTAGGGACAACAAATTTGTTATGTGATAGCATGTTGACCTCATATTTTGATATTGGAACACAAGATAACAATCTCTCAATCTGAAGACCGTCTGGTCCAAGGTCTGTTACAGCATATGCTGGAATGTTGTAGCGATTGACAATCATACTGAATGCACATCGAGCCTTGCTACTCGCATACCCATGTCCGTAAATGGCAACGATATCATTCTGTTTAAAGAAACCAGAATCAATCAACTGAATGAAAATCCCTTCCTTTTCGACATAGCAAACTCCTTTCGCACAACCAGCATCGAATTTCCATTCGCTGTCAATTCCAAAGGCAAGCTTCAGAAAGCTTTCTGGGATACGGGCAATTTTGGTCACATGTTCATTGGATCTGCGGTTGAGATCGTCTGCTTGATCGGTTTCGGCATCCAAAATGATTGGACCAGTTATTTGTTCATTCGACGCAGAATAGATATTCAGATGAATTCTCGATAATAGTTCGCCATTGCTTCGTTTAGTGGCGTTACAAACATTCCTAATTGTCTTGAACACTTGGGTTTCAGCCAGTTTCTTTACGCTGCTTTGTTTCTGTTTCTGGACCTTACTGTCAAATGCTTCGAGGATTCGAACATTGTTCTGTTTGAGTGCGTACACTACAGAATTTACCTTTGTGCCCTTCTTTCTTGTCAACAAATCGTAGGCATACCCTAACACAGCCATTTCCTTGATGAAGCTCGTCAATTTATTTTGGGTAAGCACAGTTTTAACGAATTTGTTGTAACAGCGGCCATCATAGACATGAAGATCAGAATTTCTCTTCCTTGTGATGAATTCAGCCATGAGGGAGTTCATTTTTTCACGTAGCAGCAACATGATCTCATCTCTAAGATTGTTCACAGTTTCGAACTCAGTGCGCATAGTGCCAATCCCGTAGTTATTGGTGTCAGTGTCAATGCCAGTGCTGTTGTCGTCGTCATTTTGGATGTCATCTCCGGTGTGATTGCCCCCCCTGCCGTCGTCGTCTTCATCGCGGATGTCGTCGCCGTCGCGGATGTCGTCGCCGTCGCGGATGTCGCCCCCCCCGTCGCGGATGTCGCCCCCCCTGTCATTGCTCTTGGTGTTGCTGCTGTTGTTTGATTCGTTGTTGTTCTCCACAATCTCGTCGTCGTTGCTGATGTCGTCACCATTGAGCTTGCGGGTTTCATCGACATTGAAATTGTGGTTGACATTGCGGCCGCCCTCATTCGCTAACTCTTCTACCGTGAAATGAACCTCATTCGCCAAATTAATTTGCATTCCCACTTGGAGGAGAAATGAACCCCCCTTAGCCACTTTTTTGAATTTTTTCTTTCCACTTGCCATCGCCCAGCAACTATTAGTCGATCTTTTGTCCGTGAGAAGATATTTAAACCCTCCGGTTGTCACTTCTTTCACTGAAATTTCGCAGTGATGAGATGATATGCTTCTGTGGTCTACAAACGCCACATGGTTGTCTACATCACGTCCTAGAGTTGCTGGCGAATCCAAAGATGGAAGAAGGACGAATTCACCTCTAGGCAAACCCTTAGTGACATTAATGCGGACAAAAGATTGGGTAGAGTCATTCATATTTGATTGATAGTGACGGTCTAGAGTTCAAAGATTGGCAGTTTGTTGCAGTTCAACTACCAGGACCCCTGACATCAAAAAGACCTCAATGAAGTTACACCTGTAAAAATTGTAACGAAAGTGGTGGTGAATACTCCCGTAGAACTAAGTAGCAAGTACTAATTCAGATAAACCTGAAAAAGGCTATTACATCTGTAAAAATTGATACGAAAGTGGTGGTGGTGGTTGTTACATATACGTCATGTACCAATTTTACATACGTTGTCAGGGGGTGTACTATTACCTAAGTACCCTAATTGTTGGTAGCACAAATTTATTAGATCCAATCAACCAATGCTGGCTAAAGGTGAAAGTAGTTTCTATTGATCCTGTTCCCAGTGGTTGTGCCGGATAATGCCGACGCCTCCAAAGACAAACAACTCTCCGAACTTGCGCTGTCGCCCCCTGTTGTCAATTAACACCGTCACCACCATCTCCATCTAGCGCCGTCACCTCCATCGCCAACTACTGCCGTCTCCTCCATCGCCATCCAGCGCCGTTACTGCCTTTGCCATCAACCGCCGTCACCGCCATCGCTGTCTACTAAACATCTCTAGTTCTTCAGCTTACTACCATCATCATGGACGTGACAGCAATTGCGGAAACTCCATTGACTTTTCCATACAAAGGAAGGAATTTGACGGTATTTGTAAAGCAAGGAAGAGCACATCGATCTAATCCCCATCGTCTCTGTGACATATCAAGTTGCACCAAGTTTCATGTAAGGTTACTTAAAGATTATCCCATCAATCTTTGTTGCTGCACAAACCATTCAAATTTTCTTCGAGATCCAAAACAACTTTCATTACGTACCAAATTTATCGAGAGGAAAGGCAATGGAAAAATTAAGTGCCTTGTTGATGGTTGTGATGTTGGTGTCATTCATGTCTCTGCAGTTGATCAGACACAACTCAGTACAGGCGAACAATTAATTGCATGTTACCCATGCAGATCAGCATTAATGGCTGTTTATGGTCATAGCTGGAAAAACAAACTCGTCGCTCGACAAACACAAATTATAGAGTCTTTGGATGGACAAGATGGACAAAAATATAATTCGGCTGCTGCCAACTTTTCACTCAAGGACTTTTCGGATATTGTTAATCTTGCCGTCGATGTTTCAACATTCTCATTCAAACACATGTCGGTTGATGAATCGGAGTATGCTGGCTGGAGCGAAGATCAGTTCAGGGAACTCTACGAGTCGTCTGTGTTCTTTTCATCAGGACTCCAAGCTGTTAACATCCAAACCAAGCAACGCAAAGCATTGTCGAATAGAGGATTGGGGGAGGAGGTGACTGGAGGGGATGAGGAGGGGGATGAGGGGGGGGATGAGGGGGGGGATCATGGAATTGAACTTGATGATTCAAAATCACCTGCAATGCCTCCATTGCCACCACCTGTTACAGTGACCGATTCCCTTGTTGAAAATGCCGACGATGACTTTCATCATTTCATGGACAGCTTTGATCCTGAGCCATCGACAGTGAGGACGGAATTTGAAATGTCGACTATGACAACGGCTGGTGCAGCAGCAGCGGGAACGGAACTCGCCGAGGCAACTATGGCGGTGGCGGGAACCACTATGGCGGCGGCGGGTGCAGCAGTGGCTGGGACGGAACTTGCCGAGGCAACTATGGCGGTGGCGGGAACAACTATGGCGGCGGCGGGTGCAGCAGCGGCGGGGACGGAACTTGTCGAGGCAACTATGGCGGGGGCGGGTGGTGTAGTTAGTGCGGCATCGATGGATGGCCGTGTTTACGTCGATTCCGAGCAAAATCGAGTGAACAAAAGAATTCAGAAAATGAAGAGGAGAGTTACAAAGGAGTTGGTGAAATGTTCTATTATGGACCCTACAAAAGCTAAGAAATGTAAGGAAGCAATTGAGCAAGTGAACAAACCCGGCACTGCTCACGACTTAGCCGTGGAAGCCGTTGCATGTGACGAAACACCAAGAAAGGGACTGTCCCAAGATATGGGAAAGACTTTCATTGAATGGTAAAACAATGATTGAATTTTTATTTACACTGGGGAGGGGGTATTCTTGCATAACAAAGGTTGAATGCTTACATAATAAATTACATTTATTTACACCATTGACTATATCGACTTCTTTTGCGAGTCAATACGAAGACATCCCCGTTTGCTGGGTGTAGAGATTCATGCGTCTCGCTCTATTTGTAATAAGACGGTCGTTAAAAATAATTAGTAAACAAAGTGCACTGACAAGAGTCATGTGAATCCAACATGCACTTACTTCATGTATTTTGTGTAAGGCTGCATTGGATACTTTGATGGCTGTTATATTAACACTACAATTACTATAACCGCAGCAACATAACATCGCCATGCCAGCTCGTCGGCCAG
>JALLOT010004140.1:0-10561 GCA_036939595.1 Thalassiosira livingstoniorum | reverse complement strand
CAGCCCCCAGCCGCCACCCCCCAGCCGCCAGCAAAAAAGGTTCAAGGCAGTGATTTTGTGTCGTCTATCAACTTCACAGATATTGTGCTCCGAAACCATCTGGTAACATCTTTCAGGCCCATACTTTCCCCCGACTGGTGTGTCACCTCGGATGAACAACGCGAATCAGGAATTCTCTTCAACCAAATGCCAAAAGCTGTTTTGTCTACTACTGCTGGAATATCCTACAGAATCGCAAAGGTGTATGCCGCCAGACACTTCGGAAACGAGAGCAAGCCTTGCAACCACAAAGTCTCCCACAACTTCCACCTCGATGCTGGAGAGGCATATCGAGATAGGCTTCCGTGGCCAAAGTTGTTCCTCTTTACTACACTTCGAAACCCTACGAAACGGGCTATATCTAGAATATTCTTTATCATGTCAGTCAAAAAGGTGGAGAACCAACGGACAAAAATGTGATCGATTGGCTCGGGAATACCAACTGCCAGATTGGAAGCGTAAGTGCAGGCATGGGGGGTTTCCAGCTGGCATATGCAAGTTTAGAGAAGATTCCAGAATGGTCAGCATGGGATCCATCAGAGCCAACTGTGGTGAAGGACCCTTGGAAAGTTCACCAGACAGTTCGTCAAGTTTTAGAAGACTACGATTTCGTAATTCTCACAGAAAGATATGATGAGTCATTGGTCATTATGCAGCTTTTGTTGGGACTCCCAATCAACGATATTCTCTATCTTCAAAGCAAACAAGCTGGAGAATGGTACTTTAAACGTAAATATAGCAACGAGTCACTGAGTGAGTGTGTGTTTGTTCAGAAATCATTTGTTTCGGATGCTGTTGGAGAATTTCTCCAATCCCAAGAGTGGATCAGCAAAAATTATGGTGACTTTTTGCTTTGGGAGGCAGTAAGTCAAAGTTTAGATATGACAAACGATGAAGTTATTGGGAGAGATAAGTTTGAAATGGCCCTGGATAAATTTCTTGAGGCCAAGGCTGTTGCTGAGAATGTTTGTGCTAGCAAAGCAGTTTATCCTTGCTCAAAGAATGGGGAAGTTCAGTACGAAAAAAGTAGAGCAAGTTGCTATGATGGAGACAAAGGTTGTGGGGCCCCTTGTCTTGATAGGCTGGGATTTCTTTGAGATGTACTATGGACACATGAATAGAATAGTTAGTGGTAAGTCAGGATTTGGATTTTGAAATATTATATTCGTGTTGTTGTAAATTTTGTGATGTAGTACTTATTTTTGATCGAAATATGACATTTAAATGAACTGAATAATATTATGGTAACGATTCAGCATATGATATTATATTCATTTTGGACTCATTGTTTTGCAATCTAGGCTCAGGGCTGGAGAGGTATTTCATTTCTATAAATTTAAACACAGGGAGGCTGCAATGCAATCATACTCTCTCTAAGACTTAGCCTCGCACTTTCTTGTTTACAAGCAATGCAATTTCGTGCCTTTGCATTGTACTTAGACTGGAGAGTACCATTATTTGTCCCCGTGTCTATTTTTCATATTGAAAGGCATTGTAAATGGTAAAATCCACAAAAGACAC
Organism: Thalassiosira livingstoniorum; assembly: GCA_036939595.1. Classification (NCBI taxonomy): domain Eukaryota; phylum Bacillariophyta; class Thalassiosirophyceae; order Thalassiosirales; family Thalassiosiraceae; genus Thalassiosira; species Thalassiosira livingstoniorum. The sequence goes on along the minus strand of JALLOT010004140.1, from coordinate 9,001 downwards.
TTATCCACAAAAAGTGGCATTCTCAAACATGCACCTACTAACCCCAAAATCGCTGAAAAATAATTGTTGGATGAAGCACAGATTTCATAAGACCTGAATAACAATACCTTGACAGAATGTTATTGACAAGAGTAAGTCTTCCATGGCAAATGTTGTACTTTAAGAAGTCTTGCACATTTGCATTCAACATCAGTTGGCCATTTTTTGGAGCTCTGGTATGATGTACCAATGAGTAAGCCTCAGTACGTAGTCCCCTATGGACAACTTTCTTGTATTCCTCAAAGCTCTTCTTATTTTAAGGCATGTTTTTCAAAATAAGCATATTGGAGTACAAGAAAAATGTTTCAACAGGACTATAAATAAGAAAGAATATCTTCAAATGGATTTTAAGGTGTTCCACCAATCAAATACAGTGTACAATTTGGAACACACAAGGATCTGAAAGTATCTGTCAATTAATATTTGTTTCTCTCTATCTTAGAATGAGAACATAATCCTGGAATATATGGCAGGATCACTCCAATTGTACGGGAAAAACATAGTGCATCTAAAATGGTACCATGTGTGTTCTCTTCTGTATTAGGAGTAATGAACAGCAGTAATATGATCTTAGGCCATGGTGTAGGGTCATAACTATGAAAAATAAATAGATGAAGTTAAAACTTATTTGTGATTTCTAGATGCTGCTCCATAGTAATTCTTTTGCATTGAATTTTCTTGAATACAAATATTTTAGCAAAAGGAGGATGGAGTAACTAGCTTCCAGATTTGAGTGTTCAGTTCATGTTCCTAAAACTGTCCCAGATATACCCAGTGTATGGATGAGTGTCAAAGATAGAGTAAAATTAAAATGAATGCTTTTTTGGCTTTGTATTACTTTTGTTATTTTCTTTTCGTCTGATCTAGACTGGTGTTTTTAGATAAATATTTATTGGAGCCACTACCGCATTGTCAAAAGTTCAGCTTGACTGGTATTCAATTAGGAATGAAAAAAAATGTGATGGTTCTTGGAAAACGCAGCATAAACCATTATGACTCTAAATCCCAGAGAGAAAGTTGTTACCTGCACTAAAGAGTGAAAATTTTAGTGATCATTGGTCATGTTGATCAAGAGATGTGACATGTTCATGTTTTGTTGAGATCATATTATAAGTTTGGAGTCTGTCCTGATCAGACATTAATTTTTCAAAGTGATATGTGTATTTAGTGGCTGTCAATTCTTGGGGCTATGAGATATAATCTTTTTTGTTTTCTACAGTGTCCAACACAAGTTTTATGATTTTGTTTTCTTTAAAAACTTTAAAATATTCTTTTTCTGAAATCAAAAAGGAAATAAATACATGGGGTATTTGTATAGGTAGAAATGAAGCATTGCTTGTCAAAATACACCAACTATTTGCAGTCCTGCTTTCTGATTCTGTCCATTTTTGACTCTTGCCTGTGATGGGGGTATTATTTTAATTAGATCATACTTAAACCATGGTGATTGATATCGTGATTAAATTTCATGTAATGTTGTTACGTATCATGATGCCTTAAGTCATAATCAGAAATGCACGGAAACACACATTTGTAAGCAACCTAAAATTATTCTTCTTTTTGTTCTTTGTGTTTCTATTGATTTGTTGAAAATTATCTAATAATTTTACAAATTCTAAGATCTCCAATGCACACCAAAACTTTGCTTACACGTTGTATTATTTCTGGTGTCGTGTGGGAATTAACCACTTGGACAAATAGCTAAAATAGAACACCCATTTCAAAATCTTACCAAATCACAATCAATGGTAGACCTGATGGATACTAATAATAACTTATATTTGGCAGGACTTTAACCTTCTATAGCACAGTGATGTAAGTTGTCCCACTGAATTTACCGTTTTTTAATCAGAGTATTGTTGGTTTTACTTTCTTGGTTTGCTATAAAATAGGACTATTATGTCTTATGACATGAAAACAAAAGGGGATGATGATTCACTACAAAAAGAGTCAATCAATCATATTAAGATTTAATTACAACTTTTGTGTTTGTTGCTGTGGCTGAAGAGTTCATTGTGTTGTATATGGTGTGCCCTCTTGCCTGCCATTTGGTGCTTATTCCATATTTGTGAGTCATGTATTTCCATCATGAAAATCTCCAATTTCAATATGTTGATGTAAGCCAAAATTTGTTCATAACATCCATGTAAATGTATAATAATGAAAGGTTTTAAAACATTAGTATTTTAAAAGTATAATAGGATTAGGGGGTAGTTGGTATTCATTTTGTTAGCATTTCTATTGTGTATATGATTGCAGGAAATTCTTGAGATATTGCTTCATGGGTTTTCCTGATTTCTAGGACAAAGTACTCCTCTACTACAGGAGGGATGTCTTCTTCCAAAATCTTGTACCTCCAGCACCCAGCATTGAGTACAATGTAAATCATTTGAAAGAATTTAGAATAAGAAGTAAAAGTCTTTGTGAAAACAGTGTAAGAAAGCAAGCTACAACAAAAAATGAGAGTGTCTGAAAAACATTGACTGAGATGATGATGGCAATTGCAGAGGTGTTAACATCCTGGGTAGATCTCAAATGTTCATTCTGGATAGTTTTACATAAATAAAAAGGTATTAGTTCCTATATAATCTGATGGAATATGTCAATTTGTTATAAAAGAACCCATGGGGCTATGATACAATATTATCCCTTAAATATGGCAAATAATTTGGAGAGAGTTTTAAATCTTCAACAGCGAGTTTTATTGGGAGAAGCTTTATCCCACAGGTACTTTTGTGGAGAAATGAAAAGGCATAGACTAAATCCTAATCCTATGCACAATGGTACTAATATCATATTTATTTTTTTTATTATATCAATTTAGCATACTGATATATGAACAATTTTTTCTTATCAATCATGGGTGTGTACATTTCAAATGATGTGTGCAATAACAAGAACAAATAAAAATACTAATAAACTTCTGTCAATCAGGCACTAAAAAATTTTATGTTTTAATAACAGTTTGTGAAACTAAATAGAACCAAATATGTTGAAAATTTATTTGCTAATTTAATGTTTTTGAGAAATTTACAATTTTTGACATTCAAATAATTAAAAAACATGCATATCTTATTTTCCATCCAATTTCATTTTTTTGTAATATTACTTTGTAAGTGCCAACAACTTTAGCAGGACCTATGTTACCAAAACCCATTGTGATCATAGACGTATTGAACTTTAATCCATATTAGGTGATGTAAGGAAGTTACTTTTGTACATAGGAGTACTTTATTTGTTAAGGTAGATAGAAGGGTACATCAAAGCAACAGAAGAGATTAAAGGCATTCTTCTACAAAATACTTACTACATACTTTTGTACTGAATGTACTACTAGTATGATTTTTATCATAATATCATTATGTAGATTAGCACAGTAAATAATTAGTAAGTAGTTCAAATTAATACCAACAATAATTTACTAATATCATAATATAATTATAGTACCTACCCTGGACCTATCATACCTGCCTTAGTTGATACATAATCTTACCACACTCCTACCAAAATTACAGATACTAACCATAAACATATATGCACACCTTTGTGCACAATGCACAACAAGCACCATCCAAGCCAACTAACACCAAAACACAGTAGAATAACAACCTCCCTTAATTGGGTTCTTGCAAAAAGGGTGGCCAAACACAATGCAACCGCACCATTATTGTTCTTCATCACCAACAAGTGTAGATTCTTAAAATAATCTTGGAGAAGGTAATCATCCAGATTTTTTTAGGCCTCAGACTCTCAACAAAAAAATAAGACATCTCCATTTTTGACAATTTTGCCTCACAAAAAATGGACATGACCCAACAGCCATCATTGTCTGGCAGTGCTTACAAGTAGGTCTGCAACTTTTTTGGAGGTTGTTTCAAGCTCCCAACAGGAAAAAAGTATATCTCCATGTTTGATGAATTTTTCCTTACAAGATTTTCAGGGAGCAAGACCTCATGCATCAAACAACCATCTTCTTACAGTAACAACAAGCTGAGTTGCTTTGTGATCACCATTTCATGGTTTCTGGCTTTTTACAAGATTTTATTTTTTGCAATTTTACATCCCAAAAAAGAGTAGAAAGATTCTCATACAACAAACAACCTTTGTCTGGCGGCAACAACAATAAAGTTGCTTTATCATTTCCTTTACATGATTTCTAGATTTTTTGCAGCATAAAACTCCCATTAGATGAAAAATATGAAATTTTCTATTTTTGAATATTGTAGTCAAAGAATATTGTAAGTAATGGCAGAAGAGAGGGAAACAACAATCAGTAATCAGGTTAAATTTTTTTAATGTTGGATAGTTAAAGTTAAAAGTAGAATAATCCTAGCAAAAAAAAACAAATAACCTTTGAAAGAAGTCAAAATTTAATTTCTCATAGATTCATGCAAATGTTCCACAGTGTGTGTTTGGTAATCAATAACTAGCACATGTGACAAAGCTATTGCAAAAAAAAATAAACACAACATTAAGTTCAACGAAAACAATTTAATTGTTGAGAAAATCAAAAATTTAATGACAAAATATTAGTTATTGTTTTTTGACATTATTTCAAGATGTGCCATTGTCCAGTGTCATTACAGTGTTGTTGGATGTGTTTTGGTTGTGTGGTTTGGTGGTGTGCAAAAAAGTTGGTGCTAGAGGGACACAAACCCACAAGCTCCCATGCGCATGTCAGCTGATGTGCACTGTGCTTACCTCTACCTATGTAATACACACCCTTGTTGTGTAAAGGGTAAATAGTAGATATGAGTACTGTAGAAAATATTACTTGTTACCCAAGATGTACAAAAAATTATATTATTTCAAATTTTGACTCATTCTCTTTTTTTCTAATCATGGAAAAGTCTCAACATGGTCACCATTTTCATCACATAAACCCATTTTGCTCCTTATAATAGAACCATCAAAAATTAAATGTTTCACTCAGGAAGTGGAGGGTCTTACAGATAAAATATGTAGAGGTTTGGGATCTCCTATTTCCTGGATACTGGATGGTAATTATGGAGGATAAGATTTTATGAGAAAATTGTTTTAAATTATTTAGAGATTTGCCATGTAAATTTATGATTTAAGATTGATTTTTTTGTGATTCAAACAAAGAACCATGAAATTTGTCTTTGGTAATGGTGAGTATAATATAATGAAAGACATTAATACCAACAAAAAAACTGATAATCAATTAAATTAAGATTGTGTCCATGACAGAGCAGTAGTGTCTTCTCTTTTAATTCATTGACTAATACTAATTGCTTGATATCAAGGTATATTTACTTTAGATTGTAAATGTCATATAGAAACTACTATTAAAATGAAGATATTGGAAAGAGTTTGAGATTGAGAAATGAGAAATATAGATGGGAACATGAACAAGAATGAGAAACAATAAACTAGAAATGTGAAATGGACAATGAAAAACTACAGTCAGAAAGAAAGTTGCAATAAAAATAGTAAACTTGGCTTTAAGGAACAACAGTGATTTTTGAAACCTAGCAAAAACATGAAAACAACTTTGTGTATTAACTATTAGTAGGGTCATGAAATCTTACATGCTGAAGAGATAATGAAATAGACCCAAGATATATACCTAATAATGGTGTTTGAAGGTCATCACAAAATATGATATATGTGTATATTTTATAGTAATAAGAATATATTTAGAAAAAATTCAAAAAATGAATTGAAAGGACAATTCAAATGTAATACAGGGGCATATTTTATTTTGGATGCATGATACAGGTACAAAAACAAAAAAGTTTTGAAAGTCAACTTTCAAGATGTAGAGAAGAAATTTCTCATACCTCTTTTCCAATTATACCAAAACCTCCAAAAATATGGGAATCCTTACAAGGGGGCTTATATCTGAAAGATCAAATAGCAAAATGTACTACTGATGAAATTCTTGTTGATAGACCAATCATTAGGTCATAGAATATGAGTTTTCATTCCAACACCAACACCTCCTAGTCATTGTATATAAGTATAAGACACCCAAATATACTGTTGTCAGTTAAAGATAAACATACATCAATCAATCCCAGTAAAAAGGTCAAAAAGGGTTGATAAATATATAATTGAAAACTTGAATAGACCATCCCCATTGGTAAAACCCAGAATTCTTATTTTTTATTTCCTTTTGAGACATTCTCCAACTTGCAATCTAAAAAATTCTCATGAGCAACATTTTTAGTACAAAAAAATGACAGCAAATAGAAATCTTTATCATCTCCTGGGTCCTATTTGTAATTCTAATCTATATCTCAATGGAAAAATTGCTTGTTACCAACTTGAATGCAAGTTTCAGCCCAGTTCCAGACCTATTTTTGCTTAAGATCACTCTAAAAGTTTTTTGGGATCTTCAATCAATCCCAAGAGTTTGAAAGTAAGTGATCTGGAAAATTAATTATGCAATTACATTATGAATGTTACCATTTTCACACTAAAAATCAATGTTTTTGAATATTCAGTCTCAACTTGGACAACTTTTTCCTGATTTCTGTGATTTTTGTGACTTCTTGTGTTCACTGTGACTATTACTTTGATAATCAGCCCCATCATCAAAATATCATAAAATTACAGAATTCTGGATTTGTTCATATTTTAATTCAATGTAAGTTGGTGACACTTCATATTATTCATGTGATTGTAGATACTAATTGTAAGGATTTATGGCTGGTCAAATGTTGGGACAATTTATTTGTGTCTCAAGTTACCATTCGGAATAAGTTTGAAATGAGCAAATAAACAATATATTGTTAATACTTCCTTTTAAAAATTATTTTTTCATGGATTGTATATTTTAGGTAAAGTTCAATTGCAAGTTTTGATTTTGACTAGCTTAATGATATCATTTTATGTTATTGTTTTTAAACTGGAATTTCCCATGATCTTGATTTCATCATGGAAAAGTTTTGCACATCTTCTCCAGTAGTACATCGCAAAACCGTTTATAATCGTTCCAAATTATAAAAAGTCTTTTTTTGGATTATGTTCCAATAAGAATGATGTTTTAAAACCCTAATGGGATATAAAACTGAATGGAAAACCTTTGAACGGTTTAGAATATCATCATCGGAAAAGAAAAACCTACCTTTCTATTTTTTAAAACTAATTTGAACTTTAAAAATTGATATGGGCATATAAAATTGATAAATCGGACCATCTTTTGTTGTATTTTGTAAAGGGATTACTCTTCCCAAATTATTATTTTTTTATTGGAGATCTTCAATTTTTACCCTGCCTCCAAATATTCCGCTAGGTAAATACCCTAGACAAGATCATTGTTTTTGGTAAGTACAATACAATAGTCAGTCATGATCTGGACAATCCGGATTCCTTAATCTTAAGTATTTTTTTATTAAGAGTAGATAATAAGGTACCTACTCTAGGCAGGAGTAAGTACTAAAAATGTTATCATTACTCCTATTAGGAGTATTTTTTAATGCAACAAGCGCCAGCTAGCTGGCTGCCATCGTCGACCATGGCAATGGTAATTATCGGGCGGAATTTTTTTAGTATAAACATTACAAAACAGTAACGGGCGTGCCAAATTTAAGGGCGGCTAATGAACACGCCCATTACTTTTCCCCATTTTTTCTATAATTTTTAGTTTGGAAATGGCGGATTAGCCTGCTTCCAAATCCGGGCCTGCTGCCATCATCAACAATGGTGATGGCAATTATCGGGCAGAATTTTTTAGTTTAAACATTACAAAAAAAGTAATGGGAATGCCATATTTGAGTGCGGCTAATGGACATGCCCATTACTTTCCCCCTTTTATAAATTTTAGTTCAGAAATGGCGGATTAGCCCGCTTCCAAATTGTCATCGTCAACCATGGCAATGACAATCCGGAATGGGGAAATTAATAAAAAAGTAATGCATATGTCCTTAGCTGCTCAGGGACGGCTAACAGACATGAGTATTGTGTTTTTTACTACATTAATACACATTCCGCTAACATTTTTTGCTATCGGATTGTCGCCAGCGGCTGCCAACCATGACAATGGTACAACTTTCCGGGTGAAAAAGCATTGACTTTTTTAAAAAGTAATGCACGCGCCCAGTAGCCTTTATCACATTTTTTAAGCCAGCATCACAACAAAAATAATATTTCTGCTGACTGTTTGCATTGCTAGCAGGGATTGCCAGCACCATGATCAAGCACCATGTTGTATACTACATATTGTAGTATTGTACCATACTACTTAGTAGTACTATTTTTTTTTGGCTGTTTTTGGTAAGTAATGATCCCGAGAGATCAGCACTGTGGGCATGGATTCCCAGAACTCCCAGTAAACTTCTGCATTTTAAAAAATCCTGAATTCGAAAAAAAATTCCATTCCCACAAATCCAGTTTTCAAAAACTGGCGCGATAATCTACTAATCTGAAGAGAGTGGAAATTTCACAAGAGTAAAAGAGAGACTTTTCAGTGTCTCTTTATCTACTCTTGTGAAATTTCCACTCTCTTCAGATTAATATTGTCATGCCAGATTTTGAAAACTGGATTTGTGGGAATGGATTTTTTTTCTGAAATCTGGTTTTTTCAAAGGGAAGAAGTTTACTGGGAGTTCAGGGAATCCAGACCCACAGTCCAGATTTCTCTTGATCATTACTTACCAAAAACAATCTAAAAAAATAGTAGTAGTATTTAGTATGGTACAATACTACAATATGTACTTACTCTACGTACTTCTTACAACATGGAACTTGACCATGGTGCTTGCAATCCTTTGCAAGCAATGCAAATAGTTGGCAGAAATATGATTTTTGTGGTAACTTAAAAAATGTAATGCACGCACCCAGTAGCCACCCCTGAGCGGCACCGGACGCATGTATTACTTTTATTAAAGCTAATGTTTTTTCACCTTCCGGGGATGGCCAAATTGCCATGGTCGGCAGCTGCTGGCAACAATCTGCTAGCAACAAATTGTTAGTGGAATGTCTATTAATGTAGATA
>JALLOT010004138.1:0-10576 GCA_036939595.1 Thalassiosira livingstoniorum | reverse complement strand
TTTAGAGAGGGTTAGTCAGGGGGGGTTTTCGAGTTAGTGCTATTAATATATAGATGATATTTGGGGAAAGATGGCAATCTGTATGGATCTCCACAATTATATATTATGTCCTGAGAATGCATAAAAATACCAATTCCTACTTTACAGCTTGATAATTCTACCTGCACATGAGCAAAATATTAATTCGTACTATTTCTATGGCATGGTACTGTATTACTTGTATTTTTTTGTAGTAGTATTCCTAGCTATATACCATAGTATGAATCTTGGTAGATAGGTACATACTTATTTACACTACAGTACTTGTACCTACTAAATAGAGTGTATCCTGCTGCATCTATCTACCACCACACATGCACAGCCAACACATACTTAGCCATGTCCATGAAGATTTTTTTCAGACAATAAGAGTGAGTCAACTGTTTCAACATGATGTTTTAACCCCAGAGCTACACTTTATCATTTCTCTTCCTCTCTTTGTTTTGCAGTGTATTGGTTGTTGAGTGTCACAAGTATTAGGATAGCAAGCAATTCAGTAATTACTGCTATAATCCCACAAAACATCATCAATGACATTGTAATTAAGTTAAAGAAGTAGCTGATAGATTAATAAAGATAAATCTTATTTTACTTCCTTTGATTTATGAAATTTAGGGTTAGGATAATTAATGAAATAAAAATCAACAATGCCATCAATGAATGGAATCAACAATGTCAATCAATGGTTTCAATGAAAGCATCAATCATGCCACTGAGAAATGACATTAACCAGTGTCAATGACAACATTGACATCAAGTGCTATCATCTACAATGTTGTTGACAATGCCATCATTGACGACAATGTCACTAAGTACACCATTGACAAATGGCATCAGCCCACTATACACACATCCTTTGGGTAATGCCATGGACATCATTGACATTGTATTCATCACCTCACCATTGCCATTGTCCCACTCTGGTCATCATCGTCTGCCACTGCTATAATCATTATCACCCGCCACTGTCATCATCATTTTTGTTCTTTACCACAATCATTTTCAATGTCCACCACCATCATTGTCATCATTGTCTACTGTTGCCATTGGCAATTGTTGTCATCTTCTGCCAATATTGTTGTCATGATTGGAAGATGCCACCTGCTTGAATGGACAATTGGTTGCCAAAAAGTGTCAACCTTGTACTTGCCAATACTAAATGCCCAGGGATTCATGAAATGTATATTTGACCTGGTCAGTGTTTGTTCAGCTTTCCATTTTTTTGCATAGATTTGCATTAGCATACAATGTCAATGACCATTGCTGATGTTGCCGGAGGTGACTGGACATGGATGGTTGATGGGGGAGGTGATGGAGAAGTTTGGTGGTGCTATGGAAGCAGATAATGGGGAGTGGGTAGCATTTTGCATTGTCATTGCTTGGCCATGGCCAGTAATATGAGCTATTATGTAGATACATACCAAAAAATTTTGTGCGAGGGGGGATTTTGGCACAGGAAGAAATATGGAATATAGTTTTCAGGAAGAAAGAGGGCATCAATTTTTTTATTATTTGTCGGACATGAAAAAATGGTGTGATTACTCCACTTCATAGGAAATTGGGTAAAAAAAAAGAAACCTGTAGGTAGGTCATATTGATGTTTTAAAATGCAGACCAGATATTATGTTGGCGATGAAATGGCTGATGCAGTTTAGGACGATGCAGGGGGATCATCTCATTACAATACCAAATAAATAATACCTACACCTACTCCTACCTAGCATCAATTGCCTAAGCAAGGTAAGTATGGTATGTACCTACTTAAGTACAATACCTAACTGGTAAATGCTTCTAACTAAATGCCATTTGACAGACAAGACAACATTGACTTCCCCCTTCCCCGCCAGCCGCCAGCCGCAGGCCCATTGCTTTTTCCAGAGCATTGCTTAGTAGCTCGCCATTTACTATTGTATGGCCCCGGAAGGTGAAGAAAACACCAAACTCTCTCATCTCTCTCTCCAGCCGTCATTTTGATCCCGATTGGCAGAGCTGCATCATTTGGCATACCCGTACCATGTGGGTATTGTGCTTTTTTTTTGAAACAACCCCGGCCTCTTGAATTATTCGGGCGTTCACCATTCACCAGGCCAAGATTGCTTGGACTGCTTCCATGGAATTCCATTGTCAATGCTATTAGTCTTTTCCAATTCCATTCTTTAACCCTGCTGACGAAGTCTCTAAAAGATCAATCAGGCCGACGCAGCAAACGATTCGAGCACAAATTGATGTTACTTGGCATTTGCAGACTGCTGGAAAGAATAACAGGTTAGAGTGATATCGTTAGGGTTTGGGATCTGTTCATTTGCGCCGTCGGAAACAAGGAATTATTTATTTGTCTGGGTCTGGGTCTGAGGTCTGAGGTCTGGGGTCTGGGGCTGCTATTACAAAAAAGTACCTCTTCACACTACATGAAACAATCATTGCAGGTATAAACTTCAAAGTATACCTCATAGGTAGAGTGGAGTGGACTCTTCGAGTATCCCTAGCCATTGGAATCAAAATCTGTCTGTGTCCACAACAGCTTACCCACTTAGGCGCGGCTACTTTGCGTTGGTGTCTTGGAACCTGGAACCTGTAGAGTAAACTGTTCCTTGCACTAGTGATTCAGAAAACTTCCTCAAAAATAACAAATAGTTTCAAGCACGAGCAAGTGGTTAGCGTCGTTAAGTTTGTGCTTGGAGGCCATCGTTGCAACAGNGGAGGCCATCGTTGCAACAGAAAGGAAAAGTATTTATCAAGCAAAACCCATGCTTGTTTTTGCCAAATTCACAGCTTCCATCAAGTCTTCTGCGGATCAGTCCCAATTTTTTTCTCTATGAAGGTTTGTGGCGGGTGAATCGAATTGTGCAATATTAAAATTCAGACGCATCTATTGATTGAACGGAATGGTGTTTAAACCAACAAGTCCCAATTCACAACTGTCGGAAGCCTCTACAACAAAAAAATTAGAGTTTGATCAGCAACCCCATTCCAGCCACATCACCATGCAACAATCTCCAGAAACTGTGTCAACAGGCACACTTAAAAATAAAAAAAATGACGAGCTGCAATCGGCGTCTCCGACCACTTCTGCCATTGGTATCCCAGAATGCCCCCCTTCTCCCGGGGGGCGATCAACAAACAGTAATAGCATAGCTCCTGGTAAAAAATCCATGTCAATGAAACTCAAAAATTTAAGGCGGAAAATGAGCGGTCGAAGATCAGGGGTTGGAATGAGTTCTGTCACAGAGGGAGGTTCCAGCGTGGCGAGTGGCGGGGTTGGCGCATTGGAGGGCGTGGAAGACCGATTAAGTATGAGTGGAAGAATCATTGGAGGAGTTCCGACAGGTTCATATCCTCATGCCAGTCCTGCGGCTAGTCCAATGATGGAGATGGAGGTGCCGTCTCCAATGAATGGTCATCATCACAGCAATAATATGATGAATCAAGGGAACCCGCAGGGTGCCTCGGATGTAGAGAAAGAGTATTATGATGAGCGTGAAACCATCGATGGTGGCAGAGGAGGGAGCAGTCAATATTCAAATGCCCACCAACCTGGATCTCATTCTCTATCTGGTACCCCCCCTGCTTACCATCAACGAAGAGAAGCAGCTTCTTCGCCAAGGTCACATGTAGTACAAAATAGTGACATGGCAGTTGGCCCTTCTGCAACAGAGAAGCGGCCGTCCACGCCGCCACCTCCAACTTCCCAGGCAACGGCGCCTTTCCAATTCATTTCCGATGATAATTTTACAAGGCGAGTGGACTCCTACGATGGTCAAGTCATTGTGTGTTCTGATTCAAAGGTACCGACGTACGAAGTTGGTAATTATTTGGGTGGCGGTGTGGCGGGGGTAGTATATGAAGGAAAGAGGTTGAGACCGGTAAATGAATATCCACCGGTTAGGGTTCGTGGCGGAGGGGCATTCTATCCCACGCCGCTTTCTGCAGATGGGGCAACAACAAAAATGCACAATGTTGGAGGAGGTAGTGGGCCTGGAGGACCATCTCCAGCTGCTCCGATTGCTATGACAATGACGTCGTCATCTCTCTCAAGTACTCGTCGGAGAGTACCCTCAGAACTCACTTCTGGGGCAAGCACCGGGTTATTTGCGGAAGTGCATCGTGCAGTGGTACCAGAAGCATATCACGGGGAAAAGTCGTTGGCACATCAAAATAATATGGGCGTTACGTCACCTTCCAATCAAACAGAATATCAAAGAGTGGCAGATGACGCAGGTGGATGCACCTCATTCATTTTTAACAATTGTAATTGTGGCAATGATCTCAATGTTGATGATAGACAATCTCCAATGAGCCCATCACACATGCCTTTCCCAAACTCAGCAATATCAGTAGATGGTCTCAATGGAGATGACCCAAATGCCATGTCCCAGGCAGCACGGCAAAAATACCTTGCTGTGGACCTTGCATCGATAGAGGTACCTGCTGCTTTTTCGTCGGTGGAACAAGAAACACCTACTAATGCTAGTGTTCATCATGTGGTTGTAGACGATGCTGACGCTCCAAATAGGTCCAAACGAGAGGCTCGTGCCTTGTCCCGCAACACACCTGCTAGTCGCATTACTGCTCCTCAATCAACCATGGGGAGCGGTAATGGACTGCAAGTAGGTGGCAGCACAGATCTAGCTGTCAAAGACGCATCATCTTTTGTCTACGGAGAAGATCAAGATCTTTTGAAACCCTACCTTATCGAAGACATCAGTGAGACTGTTGCAATAAAAATATTGAATCCTGTAGGATTCCGACTGCTCGATCCTGAAACTCTTTACAAAGCAGTTATAGTGCGTGAAGGGACACTTCCCACCGTTGAACCTGATGGTACATTCCGATTGACTGAGGAACATGTTTGGTGGTTGGTGAATCCCAACAGCAGAAATTTACGTTCATTGCTTCGAAGGAACAATCACTCTCATTCCCAAGCATCAAGAGATGGGTCCTCCCACGTTGGAGGGGATGAAGAAGCTTCTGAAGAAACGAACTTACAAAAAAATAAATCAAATTTTTCTCAAAGCCTTGGAGGGGGGATTGATCGAGGAACGGCAGAACGGGGTTTGCGTCTCAGTCTTGTTGCTACTTACGTCGACCCAAAGACATCTACTTTGAGAGAGCTTCCTTTACCTCGGTGTGTAGAAATATGGGGCCATCCACCTTTTGCCGCCACCGACCAAGAATTTGAAGCAATGATGGATGTTTTACTGAGGTTGAATGCCGGTGTGGGAAGTGGAATCAGACGCAGAAGGTCTTCTGCTAGAAGGTCGCCATCTTTCTCTAATGGGGTCAGGGGAGGTGATTATTATGATCCCTTGGCATCGATTCGGGGAGGTTCAACAGTATACTGTCCTGCCCTTTCGGCATATATTGCAATTCCTGCTGTCCCCCCCAAGTATTTGCGCTGGTTGAAACAGCGTCGGCTCGCAACAAAGGAAGTAAGAAATATGATGAAAATAGGTCGTCATCAAAATGTTGTACATCTTTATGAAGTATTGGAATTGGTTCAAGATTCCAAATCTACCATGTTTTTAATTCTTGAACTTGTCCGAGGAGGAGAACTTTTTGATTTAATAAGCAGTAATTCAGGATCGTCCAGTTCCAAGCGGAAGAACGAATCTCGTGGGTTGAATGGAGACGAACTGCATGAGTTCACCATGAGGAAATTTTTCAGAGAATTGGCTTCAGGAATAAGTTTTATTCATCAGTGTGGTGTGGCACACAGGGATCTGAAGCCAGAGGTGAGTCGATGATCCTTGAATCTGCCAAATTTTGTTTGAGGCTACTGTTTTTCAACAGCTCAAACTAATGAAAAATGGTTTGTTTCATTATCGTTTTTAGAACCTTTTGATTCATACAAAGCCAGTTCCAGCTACTAGAAAACAAGGGGTCGCACCATTTGTTAGCAATGACGAAGACCAACGCACTTTAAAAATTGCTGATTTTGGCCTCTCAGCGGCATTTGATCTGAACCCATCAATGGACTTTTGGCATGGCATCCCTCGGGGTGATTCCTCCGCCAGTCGATGGGATGGAGGAAGCACCCTCTGGGACGTGACTCATGGCAGTCGCACAAATAGTCCCAATTCAAGCAGATACAGTGGTTTGCCGTTGAGTCCAAACTCTGACCGAAGCAGTCTATCGGGAAAATCAGGCCTTTCTCCTTTGCTCAATCGAGTTGGAGCCACAGCTTTGTCGTATTTGACTTGTGGAAGCATGACTAATGTGTGTGATGGAGCCAGTAGTGATTTTGTTGACGATGGATATGGAGGGAGCCGAGTTCCTTTGCGGAGAATGACATCAGTTGTTGGATCACCTCATTATGTAGCGCCAGAAATTATTTCTCAGGCTACTATCGACAAAGGTGATGGAGATAATGCGCAAAGTAAGGCTGACAATGCATCAGGTGGCAAAAAGTCTGGAAAATCTTCAACCAGGGGAGGCTATGACGGCACCAAAGCAGATGTTTGGTCTGCAGGTGTCATTCTTTATGCCATGCTTTTTCGTTCGCTTCCCTTTGGAGAAGATCTTCTGCGCTGCCCTAGATACCAAGCCTTTCAAAAGTGGTACAACGATGCCAGACAATTACAGCCAGCTTTAAAAGCAAAGAAAAACCGCAGGGCATATCCGGAGTATACGCTGGACCCAACTTATGATGAGTGGGACGAAGAAGAAATGCTAGGACCGCATTGGTTCTTTCCCCACGAGATCAGTGTCGAAGGAAGAGATCTAATAGTGGCAATGCTGAACCCAAATCCCTACGATCGGATTACAATTGACATGGTGCTTCATCATCCTTGGTTGCAATCCCTTGATGATTTGAGAAGAGTCTCAAGTGTTCCCCAAATTGGTGGATTGTGCTTAAGTGGAACATGACAATTTGATAAAATTTGATGCAAAATAATTGGATCTATTGAGACAATAATATATGTAGGTACTATTTGCTTCATGTTAGCTTTTCACTTGGACATTTCACTTAATTCTAAGGTGGGATTTTAGTGTTGAAATAGATGGTAGTTGAGAGTGCCTTACATGTTGTATGGAATTTGTGTTTCCTAGTAAAAAACTTTTTTTCTCGAAATGAATGATGAGACACACTTTTTTCTGGTATTGCTGACGAAGCTGAGTGAAAAAACTCTGGAAAAGTATTCACCACAGACCATCTCTTTTAGGTAATATTTTGGTGACATCCATTTCAATCAAGGATAAGTAGTGTTGATTATATCTTTTCCATGGTTTTGTGTTTACTCTCCTATTTTCCTTTTGCCCATTTACATGCACCTTTTTGGGTCTAGTTTCTACTTCCTGTTGTAGTTCCTTCTCTCCTTGCTTTCTACTCTCAGAATGGCTGCACCATTCTTTCAACTACGGAAGTTTTGTTATCAGTAGTCACTTCTTCTTGTACATCTAGTGTAAGTATCTTTTTGGCTACAACAATTTATTGGCATATTTTGTAACTGGTCATCTGTGATAAAAAGTCATGTTTCTTTATTGCTTTATTGTTCTGCTCAACAAAATTTATTTTCGCTGCACCCATTATGGTGACAAGATATCCATCACAATGATACTCAAAGATATTTAAGAGCTTGTCGACCCAGGTTTTGCTCAAAGCTCAACATGGCTTGCTCCACTATCAAGTCGTGCTTGGCAAACTATTAAAATACGAGAAGTCCAATGGCCTATAACTTTAATGTCCACTCAATGCTGGTACTGATGCCTGAGACATGTTGCTCTGAATTATATTTTTCCCTCGATCCCCCTTATGCTATTAGATCTCACAGTGACAACAAAGCACATTCTATTTATGTCATCCTGATGTGCTTTATTATGCCAATATAAAAAGATAAACTGTGTTTCCATCAAATGTTCTAGTGGAGACATTTCAGTACCAGTTGTGAATAAACCTGATCAATCATACAGTAACAAACAGAGTTGTATTCTGATTTCAGATTGAGTTGGTTTAAATCCTGTAGGAAGATTCCATTGCAAAACCAAAATCTACCAAAAACATATGTAGTGAGATACAAGACAGGTTTGAATAATCTTTTTATGAAAAAAACTAGCTGCTGTACAATATCTTTAACATGCTTTTATTTTTATTTTGTTCACAGCAGTCTGAAAATTCCCTTTCTGGAAACAAGCTTTGATTTCAGTATGTTATTTTGAAATCAAAAATAATATTCTGTTTTCATTTTTAAAATTAGAGAAACTCAAAATAATTACGCATGGAATCAAATGATATGAAGAAAAAAGAGAAATTATTGAGATTTAACTAAGTTTTACCAATGTGAACAAATTTACATATCTAAATAATCTATAATCATGATGTATTGGTCTAATTCAGTTCTATAATAATTAACTTGAAAAGAACCCATGAAGCAATCGTGGATGATTAGCTACATATACTATATATACTGTACTATCATGTTTTGACAATACAGTGCCCTTTACTGAAGGAATCAGTATATGTTTTATGTACTTGCCATGTGTACATAGCTAGCTAGGTACATAGCATGACAACGAATGAGTACTGTATAGAAAAATCCAGATTCCACTAATCACAGCAGCAGCACAATAAACTGGGCAACATCACTACTTGCAAAGAGCAATGCCAAAATCTGGAAAATTATCAAAAATAATAAGGCACAATTTAGTAACATTGTAAGGGTAAACAAAAGAGATAAAACAAAGTCTTGAAGTAGCCAGAAAGGCTCAAAACAAAAAAGGAACATCTAGGAGGAAGAAATCAACTAGAGAACATGTTGAGGAGAGGGACAGGACCACTTCATCCAATGAATGACTTGGCGATCTTTAACAGAGGAGGACAATGATGATGAGGAGGAAGTAGATGATGAAGAAGGGGGGGACAAGGAAGAAAAGGACAAGAAGAAGGCTTCTGGCAAGGAGAAGTAAGAAGAGGAGGAAGAGGAGGAGGAGGATGCAACTGACAATGAGGAGGAAGAAGAGAGAGAGGCTCATTTGAACAAAAGCTACAATGAAGATTAAGACAACATCAAAGTTGACGATATGAAGCCAGTCTATTGTGCCCAAAAAAAGACTCAAAGAGAAAATTTTGGAACAAAACAAGTTCCAAGGTAAAAAGTGAAGAAAGATCAATGTTCAGATACTGGAAACAAGTCTCCAATCTGTAAGGGAAGTGCAAAAAGTGGAAAAAGGTGTTTAGAGATGTTCAGGATGAGAATCAAACAGCCAAGAGGCCAAAATCTGGATCAAAGGCCACAATAAAAAGTGTAAAATCTACTTAAAAGTAGTGTTTGCAACATTATTCTTGTTAATAACATTGTAAACTGAGTCAAAATGGGCCAATTTTATTCATCTGATGCTGATATTCTATGAGCACATTATCATCAAAAAATTTATAACTATAAGTTTTACTTATGCTAAAGTGGGCAAGTAATCCTTGTGGCACAGTGGCATAGCCCTCAGGAACGGGAAAGGTCTCCAGTTCAAATCCAAAGGGAGCATTCCTTGGCAGCAACTTTTTGTGGCACATATTTATTTGTGCTGGATAGAAATAATTTTTAGCAAGTAATGTATGCTATTTTTTTGTTTTTAATAGTTGCATTTTGCACATGATAAATGTACTATTATATTGTTTTTTTACGGTTATTTAATGTAATTTTATTAAAAAAATAGAATATTATTTCAATGAAATCAGTTTCTTCCAAATTTTTTTACTTCCCACACACTGCTGTGAATGTGCGCATATGTGCGCTCATTATGACAAACAACAGCACACAACATAGATTCGCCATAAAAACAAACAAGAGCTCCAAACAAGCCACCCCCACAGTGGCATCATGCAATCATCTTTTTTAAAATCTGCCTCACTTTGCCAACTGCGGAATGATTGATCTCCGCTTCCGCCAACTTCACCGCCATCACCAATGGATCCGCACCTCTCTACCAGTTCATTGTTGCGTTCACCGCCGTTGCTCACCATGTCGTTTTTCTACCAGCATTTATTTTCTGAACAAGGAAAGTTAAAAAAAACCAAATCCAATTCCATCCCTCAAGCTCCAAATGAAACAATAATTTCTGTCTCACACCATCTCCTCCAAATTCTCTGCAATCATCAGACAGTACCGCATCCATAGATTGGTTGGTTGTTGCATCAGCCGCTGTTGTCCATCAGTTTGTTTTTAAATCTCCATCATAAGTGTCTGAGAAAATTAAATTTTTTAAAATTCAAATCCCCACCAACATCTCCACCTCCAACAAAAATTGCTGTTGCCCTCCGCCTCCGCCTCCGCTGAGTGAACCGCATTTGGAGAGCATCACCGCATACATCCATAGATTGGTTTGTTGTCATGCCAACTGCCATAGTCCATCATTCCGTTTCAAAACCTCCATCATCAGTGTTCGCCTCTGCTGAGTTTACCGCATTTTGAGTGCATTACCGCATACATCCATAGATTGGTTGGTTGTTGCGTAAGCCGACGTAGTCCATCATTTTGTTTCCAAACCTCCATCATCAGTGTTTGAGAAAATTCAATTTTTTAAAATTTGATCCCCCCTCCAACAT
>JALLOT010004137.1:0-10560 GCA_036939595.1 Thalassiosira livingstoniorum | reverse complement strand
TTCAATGATAATACAAACGACAAACGACGGACTAACTACTATGATCCGGATCTGAAATTACTTAGTGGAATGTTGTGATCATCGTGATCTGAGTGATCTTAGTGATCTGAGTGAATCGAGTGAATTGAGTGGTCTGAGAATCTGATTGGGTCTGTTTCCATCTACCTATTATTGCTACCATGATGTCAATTAATAGCCACATCTTTCATTCCCCTGCCGAGACCGATGGTGCTTCGGGTGCTTCGGGGGGTTCGGGTATCTCTTCTTCTCTGCCTCAGCATGCTAATACCACCTACACGTCACTCTCGTCACCGATTAACAACGCAAACAACGCAAACGATACCGATGAAGTAGACGACAATGGAGAAAATGTCGATAATAGCGAGAATGATTCGGACAATGGCAAGGCCAAATCATCCAACCATCCTCCACATCCCTCAATGTGCTCATCGATCTACCACACACTCTGCCCACTCCCTTCCTTCTACTACTACCCCGAACACTTTCAAATTCCACCAGATCCATCCGATCCATCCGATCCCCCCTCCCCACCCCCCCTCTCCACCCGCCCCTTCTACCTCTTCCCCCTCTTCCTCCTCCTCAATCTCACCACCATGGCCGACCGCGCCATCATACCCGGAGCCTCTCAAGAATTCTCCGCCTTTTGCTCTTCCGCACCGGATGCTCCCCCCCTCGTTCAAAACAATCCCGATGCAGGGTTGGGACTGCTCCAAGCGGCATTCATCGGGGGGTATTCCATCGCCATTGTCCTCAGTGGGCATTACGTCCACAAAGTCCGATGGAAACGATTAATCCTGGGGGGAATGTGCATCTGGTGGCTGGGAGTATTGGGATCGGGAAATGCCAAGGCGTACAATTCCTTCTGGGTGTTGCTTTTCAGTCGTATGGCGAGTGGGGTGAGCGAAGCGGCATTTCATCTGATTGCCCCGCCGTTGATTCAGGATCGGCAGACTCCGATGTGGGTGGATGAGGGGAAGAATAAGGCGGGGTTGTGGTTGAGTGTGTATTTGATGGGGGTTCCGTTGGGTTTGGCGCTGGGGTATGTGTATGGCAGTTTTATGGCAAGTGGGAGAGAGGAGGGGGAGGATGTTTGGGGACGGGGGTGGGATTGGGCGTATTATTGGGAGTCGGTGTGGAGTTTTCCTTTGATTGTGGCGGTGGGGTTCGTGATGGACGAGGTCAATGGGGGAATATTGGGTGGGAATGGGAAGGGGAATGGAGGAGGCGAGGTGGTGGGTATGGGCGGCAATGGAAAGAGTAGTAAGAGAAATGAGAGTTCTTTGCTTCAGTCTCCGTCGCAGCATCAGCCGTTACTTTCTGCGGTGGAAGAGGGCGATGGGGATACCAATGCCACACACGCTTCCACAGCCCACAGTGCTCACATGACTGCTGCTCCAAATCAATCCACACGGTCCAATGAACCTCCCACACCGCACAATCCAATTTCACCACACACCCAACAAACCAAACAAACGAAACAAACCTTCACCTTCCTCTCCGAAATCCGCACCTGCCTCACCTCCCCCATCCTCCTCACCCTCTCCCTTGGCTACGCCGCCATGATCGCGGTAGTATCCTCCCTCGGAACCTTCGGCGGGGCGTTCATACTGGCATTGCAACTCTTCGAGGACGAGAGGGAGGCCGCGGTGAGTTTTGGAATTGCCGCGGCGTTGGCGGGGGTGGTGGGGACTCCTTTGGGGGGGAGGTTGGTGGATCGTGTTTTGAAACGGTATACGAGTACAAGCAGTACGAGCAGTACGAGCAATACGAGTGGCGACCATGGCGGCACCCCCGAAGATGCCTCCGACGACTCCCTCCGCAACCCCCTCCTCTCCTCCCTCCTCCCCCGCATCAACCTCCTCACACTCACCGCCATACTCCTCGTCCTCCCCACCCTCCTCATCCAACAAGCCGTCTACTTCCTCACCTTCCTCTTCTTCGGATGGACCCTCCTCTTCGCCACCCAAACTGGAATCATGCTCTGCGCCATGCTCTCGGTCGATTATGCCCATCGGCCCAATGCCTTGGCCTTTCTCACATTGACGTCGCATATATTGGGGGATGTACCGGCACCGATTTTGTTGGGGTGGATCAAGGATCGGATGGCGCCGAGTTGTACGATTGGGGAGGATGGGGAGTTTGTGGATGAGGAGGGGTGTGTGGCGGAGGAGGGGGGGATTCGGAAGGCGCTTGGGGTGGCGTATGGGTGGATGGGGTGGAGTTTGGTGTTTTTTGAGGTGGCGAGGAGATTGGCCAGGAGGGAGTTGAGGAAGGAGAGAGAGAGGGAGACGATGGGATTGAATGGAAGTGGTGGAAATGGTGGCAGTGGGAATGGTGGTAATGGAAATGTTGGCAGTGGAAAGGGTGTTGGTACTGAGGAAAATAGTCTGTTGTTGCAAGAGGAGGTACAGGGAGATGGCAGTGGCAGAGATCTACAGTATTATCATTCCAAATTCAAACCTCCTCCACTTGGAGAAACTGTACAAAGTAGTGACCATAGATGACAATGGTGAAGCAATGTAACATCATGTGTTTTTTACAGTCTACCAATAATGGTTGTTTCCATCCAGAATTCACTGCGAATTCTTGGATTGCCTTGATGTAAAAGTATTTTTGAATAAATTTCGACAATATCTTTCTATTGGCATTTACATTTTGCATCCCATGTTTCAGATTCTATCTCTGAACTGGTGTGGTAGGATCTAAGTAATAACAAATAATGTGATCCATCAGTCCATCAGACTGCATTGAATTGAATTGATTTGAATTAATTTGATTTGATTTGATTTGATTTGATTTGATTAGGCCACTGCCACAGAAAAGTTTGGCATTGTTTGTGAAAGTTTGAAGTCTGACCTATGAAAGACAACAAAATAATTCACTATTTGAGTGACAACCATTTGATCAACACTATTTAGCATAACAGAAAAATCATCTCTAACACCATTGCACTTGAACAGGTTCAGTGATGAGATGTTGAACTACTAATAGATTCTAGTTATTGTAGAACATAGATACTGAGTCTTACAGTTACAGTAATATAATTGATCACAAGGGATATATTTTGTCTTAATTCATTCTTGTGGAAGTTTAAAAATGCTTGGTCTGGAAATGTACGTTTTTCTAAGGAAATTTTACTGTAAATTTTAGCATTTCTTTGTGAATAATTGTACAGTGATTGAAAAAAATATGGAGCAGAGAATTACATAAGAGATTTTACAGCTAGATTGGGTGTTGATTTGAGAGAAATTCAATCTCATTCTTCCATGAGGACCCATGTAAGGACACACATACAGCATGTCCATCCAAAACCCATCAGGTGTGATTCCTACTTCCCATTGCATAAAATTAGCAAATCCTACCTAAAAATCTATTTTTTTCTCTTCCAATGGTGTTATACATGACAGTAGGGGTGAAAGATTTGCTGCTGTAAAAATAACTGAAATAGCTTATCAACTCTGTTTGGAGGGGCTATGGTATGAATGACAGATATTATTTAAGTAACAAAGCTAGTAAAGCATCTTCATGACAACTTAACCATAATTATGCAACTTGCAGCTTACAATGATGTATGAACCAAGGTTTACAGTTCAATAGTGGGTGCTTCAATGATAAACTTATTATTACCTGATCATCATTGCCAATCATCTCCTCTCATTACTGTCATGTCATAACTGCAGTATCACTCGCTATCTTCATAATTACCACCCACCATTAGTCAACGTATTGCCGCCTTGCGCTGTTGCATCTTATTTGGACCATCTGGAATTTTTCAAAAATATTTGCAATTTTTTGCAAAAATTATTATTGTTGCAAAAATTGCAAAAAATGCAACTTTTGGAAAATAAAATTCACTAAGAATATTTACTAGAAATTGAACTGGAATAATATTTTTTCTAGATGTAGAAAGGTAGTTGTGAGTGTAGAAATCTTCTGTTGGGAGTCTTAATTTTGCAATGCAAAAATTATTATTTTTGCAAAGTTAATTTCTTGAAAAAATGACATGATCATAGGGTGATACTTAACCTTCTGCTAGCACAGCACAGAATTGGTCTAAGTCAGACTAACTATCACCACTGCTATTTATATTGCAATGTCCTCTTAGAGTGCAACACATACATAGTACAAGTGGATAAGGGAGCAACATGATGTGAGGGCTTCATCTTGTGGGTGTGGGTGACAAAGAAACAACATAACTCACTCTACTAGATGTGCATGGGGCCAACCTCTGACATGATCTTACAGTAAGGAGATGTTGTGCCTGGCATATCACTTCCTTCACAGCCTCAACCTTGGCAATCCACAATTATCTGTCTGTTTCTGAAGCATCTCCAAGTTCTTCGAAGTCTATATAGGAGTTCCCTATGGTCATCTTGTAACTCCATAGGGGGGTAATATCCATTAATTCCTGGATTGGATCAAGAATTAACTCTTGCTCCTTTGTAGTATCAATACTCTCTAGTGGTTGATGGATGACTTGATTTTGGAAGCCCCATTGTGTATGAGTGATATCTAAGATTTTGGCAATTATTTCTGTGGACCATCTGTGTGGACTGTGGACTGTCCCTACAATTTCTGAGAGATGTATTATTGCAATGTGACAGATAAAAACTGTTTTGTTTGAGAGAATCTTGGACTTTGGTGAGTGTACTGTATGATTAGACCCAAGACAGAGGAGAGGTTATTGTTTTCTTTCAGTTTGAACTTATTCCTGATGTATTTCAGCAGTAGCTGAACAAGATGAGGCAAAGTCTTAAACTTGTGTAGCCATTCACAAAGTAATTTTATTTAGTCCTCAAACTTCTTCATGTGCATTGGGTTCCTGTAGTGAAGGATGCAATTCATGGATCTGTCCTGGAGTCACATCTGGGACATAGATTCTGGACTGATGGATCAAATATAGAGAATTGGTGATTGGTACAGCAATAGTGATTGGCATGTTCCATCAATAAGATAGAAAATGAGTCTTACCTCAATATAATCACATGTTCTAAGCTGTCCCCATCAATAGTATGAAATGAATGAGAGGAATTAATTTTCTTGTAATGGAAGACATGAAAATCCTGTTCTGAGTTCTGAGCAAAGGCCTAAAGCCAAAGAAAGTGAAAGTTCACACAATAGCCTAATTCAGTAAGTGATCAAATAAAGAATAAGTTAATAGTATTAAAGTTGAAAATTCGTTAAATTTTAATTTTCTCCTTGAATGTTCCTTGAATGCTTCTCAGATGTTTTGCACTTTTGGATTGTAAAGTTATTTACCTTTAAGTTGCTAGTTTGCCTTTGAGAAAAACCCCTTTAAATCAGGTTAGGTCATTCTCCCCCAAGATATCTACTACCAGTTAAGATTTTCTAATACTCCTACTTGATGATTCTTAATATTAATAAAACAGAGATTTTAAAGTACATTTAGTTGGTCCATTTGGACAGGTCTACATGGGATGACTCTCCTAAATGGCACCTGATGATACTTAATTAAAAATTTTCAGCTTTTTTGTTGCTAGAATCTTCTGACTCGACACTGTAATCTGGAATTGCAATTCTAATGTACTACTTGTTTGGTTGATCTTCTTTCTTGACTTTTTCTTTCTTAATTTTGCCGCTGATCTTTTTGGACTTTTCTGAATTGTTCTTGTTTTTGTCACCACCATTGTCATTGACATCATTTACTGCTCTTTTCATTCATATATAATACTGTAGTATGTTCCATTGTAGCTATTTGATTGTGGAGATTATGATTCCACTTGTGGGAATTTCCTTGTAAACAACACTCACCCAGTTTTCCATTCTCATTGCCTCATAGATTATTGCATGACTTGCTTCCACTTTATTTTTTTTTTCAAAATCTTTGGAGTTGTCAGCTGCTTTCTTATTAGCTTGTAATTCTATTTTCACTACCTTCTTGCACTTCTGTAGTCTATTTTGGCTTCTCAAAATAAATTCAGTTCATCTCCATTCTTGAGGATGAAAGGCTTTATTATCTTTTTTCCCATTTGTTAAAATCATATATCCAGTTCTAGTTGTTTCGTTCAACATAGTTCCACCCTGCTTCATGTACCTGTCCATATCAAATATTGCCTCAATTTTGTCAATACAGTATGATAATGACATGTCATCCTGCATTTGTGTTACCTTTAAGTAATTTAACTGTTTTTCATAAGCATCATCTCCAAAAATGCTTTCAAATAATTGCTGACATTTCTTCTCAAACAAATCTAGTTTTGCATTCTGTCTTTATAAATTTCTAGCTGTCTTATCCCACCTGTTCTGTGGTTTTCCTCTTTCAACATGTGCCCGAAATGATGAAAATACATAACTTCTCTTTTGTCACAGGATTAACCCCCTAGCTCAAGTGGTGTCTACTTAGTCACCATCCCATAGGCTTTTGATGTACCTAATCTTTGTAAATTCATGGTGACATCAATTGACATGATTAATTGTGTGAAAATTTTCATCAACAAAATTTGTTGCTTACCTAATATTTACTTATAACCTTTTGTTCAAAAACTGTAGTCATATATTTGAAACCTCTCAAGAGTTAGGTCTCAGGTTAGATTGGAATTAATTTTTGTCTTTTTCCTTGAGTGTGTGACACATCATTGTTCATATGATATTGCAAATCATTCAGGCTTCTAAATAGATTAAAATCTCTGACTATTACTTTGGAAGGCACAAGTAAAATATCACTTTTAGTAGCCAGTAGCCCTGGGTTGGATTCCCCCAATTGTGCCACTTTTTTGAATTTTCTGGACTTCAAAGAGCTGTTTGTAAAATGCATGTAAATATTTGTACTTTGTAAATATTTTAAAACTTCTACAAAAGTATAACTGATCTGTGTCACAGTGGTATTGTGGTGGTATCATTGTGACCATATATTATGAGGTTGCTGGTTTGAAATACTTTTTGCAATTTTCAACATATTTTCTTTCAACTCAGGATTATTGATCTATTACTGTATCTGATTAATTATTTTTCTTACAAATAAGTTGAAAATTCTACCAAGTTTCTAATTCAAGGCAAGATTGAAATTTGTCTGTGTATTGATTATTTACACTTAGAAGTAATATTATTGCTTATTATTATTGTGTTGTACTGATATGGTATTCAATATCATAGCACAGTTAGAAAACTGATTTATTTACTCAAGGTTGTTCCACTCTTTTGAACTTTCTTACCTTTATCTCAACTTTAAAGGCTGCATTTAATCCATGTACTTATACAGACTGACCAGGCATGAAACTTATTCTACTCCAGTAGCTTTTGGACTTCTAAGATAATAATTGTATTATTACATTCTCCATAATGGATTGCCAATGGACTCCATACATAGATTATATTAAAAAATTGTAATAGATTGATAGAATTGTACTTAAGAAGTAAGTATATAGAATGGCAATGATTAAAGCTATTGTAGCATACAATAATTCCTCTGACATATATCTATTCATCCATCTATCCAGGAGGGTGGGATGCCTTTACATGCACCCCGTGTTGTTATTTCTATTTATTATTGCTCATAATTACTAATTTGTTATTTATATGGAAGGAGTCTTGTTTTAATTGGTTTGTTTTCATGTATCATTACCTCTTCATAATACTATTATTAGTTGCAAAAGTAGTAATTAGAGATTGTACAGTATAGTACCAAATTACAAATATTTTAAATTTTCAAATACATCTTTGTCAGAGTAGCATTCTAAGGATGGTAGGTGATACTCAGCTACTCTTACTCATTTTATGAAAGGAAATTCAAAATTAAATCAACATTTAGATATGAATGAATTCATTTGAATATAGCTGTAAAGAGGAATCAACTGTCATTTTGACCAGAGAAACTAACAAACAAACAAAGAGGCACCCACTTTGACACAACGTACTAATAAATTCTGTTTCAACAAGTCTTAAAATACACCAAGAGTAGAATTTCTTGCATAATCATAAAGTGTACAAAGATTTTTACTCTTCTACCTACCTTTAGACAGCTTTAGAAGAAGAGACCAAAAAATATCAGTAGTACTTATCTTTAACTCTACATTAAGTATTGTATTGTACAAATAATAAAAAATAGTACTCTCTGCTTATTACTCATGTCTACACCTGTTAGTTGATACAAAAAACAAGAAGGTCCATTTTAACTGGCATTAAAAAATTGTAAATTTGACCAACCAGTCAAAGTTATTCATATTATTACTTTTTCATAAACATGTTCCAAGTTTTCAGAAAAATCTAGTCTTGTCTGGTTCTGCAAAAACTTTGTGCCCCACTAAAAAAATTTTGGTGCCATCAACAAAACTATCAAAAATATTTGATCTCCAATGAATATTGTTCAGAATGTTGATTCCCACTAAAAATGTCATTCATTTTCCATTTGATTCCCACCAAAATTAAGAAATCACTTTTTTACTGTATTTGGAAGCAGAGGAAAACTCTTGAAAGTCTGTTTGAAAATTAAAAAAATGAAGTCTTTTGAAAAACTTTCTAAAAGTTTGGATTTTTAAATACTTTTTTAATCATTGTTAAGCCTATTTGAAAATCTTTTTGAGAATTTTATAATTTTTTTTGAAAATCTTTTTAAAAATCTTTTGAAAATCTTGTTTAAATCTTTTAGAAAAACTTTTGAGAACCCTTTACCCTTTTGAAACCTTTTTAATTTTTTTAAATATTTAACAAACCCTCTTGAAAACCCTTTTGAAAACCTTTTTGAAAATTGTTTTGAAAATCTTTTTGAAAATCTTTTCTGAAAATCTTTTCTTAAAACCTTTTTTGAACACCTTTTTTGAAAATCTTTTTTGAAATCCATTTTGGATTGTTTTTGAATTTTTTTGAAATTTTGATTGAAACCATTCTGAAAAAAAAACTACGTACACATTAAGGCAGAGCATGCACTGAATACACACTAAATACAGAACTTAGCACAAAATAAGCTCAACTAAACAGGCCCTATGCAGGATATGTACCATAAATATCCTAATTCCACATAATAATTA
The DNA here is from genome assembly GCA_036939595.1 of Thalassiosira livingstoniorum. Lineage (NCBI taxonomy): Eukaryota > Bacillariophyta > Thalassiosirophyceae > Thalassiosirales > Thalassiosiraceae > Thalassiosira > Thalassiosira livingstoniorum. The sequence goes on along the minus strand of JALLOT010004137.1, from coordinate 1,555 downwards.
AGCACACATATTAGAGCTTACATGTACAAATATTGTCAAATATTACACACACACTAATAAAACTTTGCACACCATTCTCACTGTACACTGAACACAAGATAAAATACACTAAGCACAAAACACATGCACAAAGAACAAGCACCCTCACACAATCTAAACACTAATGCAAATAAATATAAAGAACCTACACTCACATACATTAAGTACACATACACACAATGAGTATACCCTAATCACACTATACACACATCAAAGTCAGCACAAGCTCAAACACACACTAAGCACTCACATCTCAAACAAATAGACCCAAAATAATTATATTATACAAATTAAGCCCTCATACACACACTGAAAACACACTGAACACACACTGAACACACACTGAACACACACTGAACACACACTAAGCACAGTCTAAGCACATAAGATGAATTCTGGCATCAATTGACCATATTATTTTTTCATATATTAATAAGTTTTCATATTATGCTACATGTGAACTAAACATACACCAATCACATACATTATCAAACACTGAGCAAACACCAAGCAAATACAAAGCAAGCACCAAGCAAACACCAAGCAAACACCAAGCAAACACCAAGCAAACACCAAGCAAACACTAGAAAAATCTGTTCATAAATTTAGCAAACAGCAAGCAACCACTGAGCAAGCACAAAGCAAACACTAAGCACAAGCATTGGTGTTTTATGTATCAATTGTATGCATAAAATAACTTTTACTAAAAGTTTTGCAAATTAGAAACAATTTCTTTTTAAACTATATTTTTTCTTTTGAAATCATCCAAAGTGTAATAACATTTTATCATTATCCCCTTCTATGGATAAATTCCCAAAAATTATATTATTGCTTCATATGTTTTCTTTCCAAACCATCAAACACTGTTCATCAATCAACAAGCTTCAATAGTCAAATATGTGTATTGATGTACATATTAAACTTGGCAATCTTGTATCAAATAATCCACAACTTAGCATCAAAATACATTTTTTTGTTGTTAGACATGGTACTAGCATTAGGAGTAATGAACAGGATGAATACTGGAGCTTCAAAGAAAAATACAGCACATTTCTTTTTGGATTACTTAGTGCATTGTCTACAGCTTTCATCACTGAATACTCTACATTCAAAACCTTGCCAGCCATGCATACATGTAATCAAGAGAAGAGCCTAACAAGATGCTGATTTTTCACAATTTTGTAGTAAAGTATTCTTTTTGGATATTATGTACCAATTCTTAATCCCTTAACTTTTAGTCTATCTCCATTACAAATTGCATCATTAAAAAGAGAAGAAAAAAAATAGAATATGAACAAATCACTATTTTGGTGATTTTTGAGTCAGTCATAGTGAGGTAAAATTGGTCTGCACCCCTCTCACATGATATATAGAGTACAAAAGCACAAACTCCAAGTAAGAAGTAAAACCAAGCCAAACCAAGCTCTGATCAACTCTTTCCAATCTAATCCACATGCACAAAAAGATGTGCATTTGATTAAAAATGATGATGTTGACTCCAACATCATCATTTTTA
>JALLOT010004136.1:0-10561 GCA_036939595.1 Thalassiosira livingstoniorum | reverse complement strand
GTCGGAGGTTTTTTTTTTTTTTATACAATACAAACTTGTACTTCTACTTTTTTTAATAAAAAAAAGTACTTAGGACAGTACATCTAAGTATTGTACTTATTGTACAATATTGTACGTTATTGTAGTACTCGTACATCATAGGCAGTATAATAGTACTCCTACTTCTTTTAAAACACGAGGATTGCTCAAAATCGGGTCTGGCCGTCATGCATCGTGCAAAGCCATCATATCGTGAGTTTATTATTACTCCTACTATTTTTTGTCGCGGTGTCTCGCGTCGCGCGACCACATTCTTTTTCTCAAATACCTCTTACTACTTATGTAAGTAGGAGCACGTAGGAGTATGTTAAAAGTTAAAACCAAAGTGAATGTGGTGATGAGGAAAATTACTGACACGTCATGTAATAAATTCACATACGCTGTAAAAAATTTCCTCAATACCATATTTATGTACAAAACTACTGTACCACTAGTTCATACAATACGATATTATTTCTACTTACTTACTTGACCAACTACCTACGTATGGTACAAGATCGCACATTTAGGGGTACATTATTATTGTACCTGACTCTCTAGAGAGGAGTACCCTATGGGAGTACCTTACTAACTTACCATAAATGAGCGTTGCAAAAACCAAATGCAGCGCAGATTAATGGTATTTTTACACGTTTGTACATAAATTTATTTGCATTTGGTAATTACATGTTCTAAGTTGGGTAAGTACATAGGAGTACTACTAACTACCATACATACATACCACGATCATAAGTTTGTACCTGTTTGTACTTACCTTAATACTATGGTATGGTACAATAGAGCCAATGGCCGATCCAATATCCAACCCTGAAAGATAAGAGTTCTCCGGCATTAGTGGCACCAGGCACCACCTTCCTGTACTTTGGCTGAACGATCAACTAGGTGAATAGCAAACCAGAATGCCAACAACCTGCGTCCCAGCATCGAACCTTCTGATTATTTGGACTCCTGATTTAGAGTGCTCTAGGTTCTGATGTCGCACTCTCGTGTCGAATTGGTCAGGAGTCTCCCCTCGCCCCTCGGCGGTTGATTGTTGTTCAGCGCCAACCAGGCTCTGGTCTGTCGGAATTTGTCAGTTTTCGTACTTGGCTTCGTGCTTGTCAGCTAGTAGTGTTTTCAAAATCACAAGTATCGATTTTGCACGTGGAAAGGAAAGGGGGCATGCCGCGACCATCACCAGCGGTTAGTCACGAGTTGTGGTAGTATTATTCTAAGCTTTAGAGGGCGGCACTGATCAGGTGATTTGGTGCCCCGCCATAATGAGAAAGAGGGATCGAAGAGGAATGTTTTATTCAACTGATTTCTCTCCATTATCTGCCATCATTATTTTATTGAAAACATCACACTCGTTATGTCTGATTCCGAAGCCAGAAATATATTCGTTTCCATCTATTTTTGTTTGGATTCTCTCAAAAATAAATTTTTTCTCAACTCCTCAACCAGCAGGAATAACCCAAAATATCTTCTCAATCAACAAGAAACTAGAACTGCGTGGGTTTTTTTACTTCTATTTTTCAAACGCTGTTCCTTCGGCTTGATATTTAGTCACGTATAATTAGTTGGAGTCAATCGATTTTAAGTTGGGTGAAAGATGGTGAGGACTTTAATTCCTGATGGATTTTTGTTTGGACGTAGATGCTCATTGAATTTCGGTCTGTGTGACCCTCTAAACCACATACACAGGACTCGAAAACTCCACACGGTACAAATGTTGAAAGTCGTGAAAGAACGATTAATATTCACAACCGGGTCAAGGCCCAAAGAACACAAAATGTGTTCGCCGACCCTCTTGATATGTCAGAGGACTTCGTTATTCCACATTTTCCGAAATCAGATGCAGCTATTCAGTTCATCGACGATTCCTTGGCAGATAACTTCATTTTTGCGAGTTTGACAAAAGATGAGCGTCGACTGTTGATTGATGCCATGAAAGCCGACACTGTTCGTGCCGGGACAATCATTATTCGCCAGGGGGAATTCGGTGACTACTTTTATATTGTAGAGGAAGGGCACATCAGCTTTGCTGTGGAAGGAAATTATGTAGGAGCGTGTACTCGAGGTGCTTCTTTTGGTGAACTTGCCCTGTTGTACAATTGTCCTCGTGCTGCCACTTGTGTTGCCAATACGGACTGCAGGTTGTGGAAAGTAGACCAGAGGACATTTAGGTACATGCTTGCAAATAACAATGCCACTCAGCAGAAAGATGTGCTTGATGTATTGCGCAAGGTTCAGTTCTTGGCACAGCTTGACGAGGGCATGCTGCTCAAAATTGCCGATGCTCTCACTGCGGTGAGTTTCCAAGCAGGAGAGCGCATAATCAACAAGGGTGATGTGGGAGAGGTGTTCTACATCCTAAAAGAAGGGCGCGTGAAAGTTCACGATATAGGGTTCGGAGACAGTCGATATGTTGATCAGATTCTTGGACCTGGTGACTTCTTTGGAGAACGTGCTCTTCTAACTGGCGATCCACGCCTTGCCAATATCACTGCAGAAGTCCCAAGTGTGACACTCTGCCTTTCTCGTGAAACCTTTGAAAAAACTCTTGGCCCATTGCAAGATTTAATCGACCATGCCATGAAAAAACGAGTTTTGATGGGAGTTCCCATTTTTGCCAATTCCCACTTCCAACCCTACGAAATGGCAAGGTTGACTGATCTCGTCGTGGAGGTAACTTTGAGTAAAGGGGAGGTGCTTGCCGAGGAAGGCCGGGTTGCAAAACCTAACCTCTACATCATTAGAACTGGAAAAATTGTGGTAGCAAACAACAACGGTATGATCAACATTTTGTCACAGGGGGATTACTTTGGTGAAAATCTTGTTCGTTCAGATGATGGCGCAGTGAGCCAGCAAACTATCACAGTTGAGGAAGAGACTACTTGTGGGGTTTTAACAAAAAGCGCAATCGAGAGTGTGATTGGGCACATATCAAGGCTCGGAAAGACCATACCTCCCGTCGTCTCTAAGCTTGATAGGAGCATCAAATTTGATGAGCTTCAACGGGTTTGCATTCTTGGAGTTGGAACATTTGGGAAGGTCTGGCTTGTTAGAAACAAAAACACTCCTGGGGTTTCATATGCTCTCAAAACTCTAGACAAGAGAGAAATTATTGGGCATCATCAAGTGGAGGGAGTAATTCGCGAAAAGAACATCATGTCATCTATCGATCACCCATTCGTGGTAAACTTAATCTGTACCTACCAAGACTCCCGTTATTTGTACATGCTCATAGAGCTTGTGCAGGGTGGTGAGCTGTTCTCTGTGATCCATACAGAAACAAGAGATGGAATCCCAAATGCCAATTCTAGGTTTTACGCAGCTTGCATTCTCGAATCGCTTAGTCATTTGCATACAAGACATATTGCTTACCGTGACTTGAAACCAGAAAACATTCTTATTGATGCCAAGGGATATTGCGTTCTTGTTGATTTAGGTTTCGCAAAAATTGTGATGGACAAGACATACACTCTTTGTGGAACTCCTGAATATCTTGCACCGGAAATCATTTTATCCAAGGGACATGACAAAGGAGTTGATTACTGGGCCTTTGGTGTACTCATCTATGAGATGCTTGTCGGTCGCTCCCCCTTTTATTCTTACGGAACAGATCAAGTCAGCCTCTTCAAGCGCATTGTTCAAGTGAAGTATTCTTTCCCTCCAGGTGGCATTGTCAACCCAGCTTCACAAGATCTAATTCAACGCCTCATCGTGCGCCGTCAGGCCAACCGATATGGATGCCTTGCAAGGGGCGACATGGATATTCGAGACCATGCATGGTTTGGAGTAATCGACACAGAAAAACTTTTGACTAAAAAGATTCCTGCTCCTTGGATCCCACAGATTAGAAACGAATCTGACTCTGGAAACTTCGATTCGTACAAGCACATGGAAAATGAAGCCCCCTCCAACAAGCCGCCATTAAGTGACCATCAGCAAGATTTGTTCCGTGACTTTTGAGTGGTTAGAATTTTTGGAGGGTGTAACATCTTAAATAGATGCTTCTGATATTTTTAGTTCAGGGTGATACTTTCCAGCTGAGCTGTTAGGAGCTAAGTATCTAGGTTTTATGTCCATTTTTATTTTGGAATCATCAACTTAATTGCATTTGCAGGAGGATGGTGTCATATAATAGTAGGAAAGTCACCAAAGAACCGTTGAAAACGAATCCTAAGGGTGTAGTTCATTTTTTGTTTTATGTACCTTGAAAGCATTCTGATGATATTTCTTGAGCATCGAACAAATTGGGTCACTGCCTGTCACTACTTACTCTTTTGGCTATATCATGTAGATGACCATAAAGAGGTACCATACATACCTACTTAGGTAGGATCTCATGCTGGGATGTGGAATTTTTGATTGGTGTTTAGTCAAAACCCAGTCAGAATTTGTGCATCAAATTACAGTAACTTCGTCAATTTTAATTTGGATCTTGTTGACGTGTTTTGTAGCTCTTCAACAAGCACATAATTGGAAATTCTCTTCCTCAAACTTGAACATCTAGCCCAGCTCATTTTCACCATGCTAAGGGTTGGTTTCTTTCACAAAAATCTGGATGCTTTGTCATTGTTTGATGTGTGCTTCACAAGGGATGATCAATGTCAAATAATTGTGTCAGCTTTTGAAATAGTAGCTCAAAACTAGATAAGCACCAAATCCTTTCTGATCACATTCTGAAGAAATTTTTCACATGATCATACCCAACAGCAATCACTTACCTTAGGGCATTACTTTTCATTAGTCAATTTATAAGTACCACAAATATTTACAACTGATCAATCATGACATTAGGTTGAATTTGAAAGATCATTGCCTGAACAAAACCTCATGATCAACAAGATCTGGACTGGTAGAAGTTATGGCTTGCCAAAGCTTGGCTCTTGAAAACAAGGCAGAATAAGCTTGGCAAGAATAGATCGAAGCAAAAAACTTGCATCACTTGAGAATTGCATCATGAAAGCATTGTAAATTGAAATAATTCTTTACTGTTTCATGTTGACCCAGTTTTGGACAATGTTTTGATGCCACAATTATCAACTTGCACTTCCATTGATGTCACCACAAATCCCATTATTTACTCCAGTTCTAAATTTTGGAGTATTCAGGTTAGATTCTATTGACAGGCTGTGCAGATATTGCAATTGTATTTTAAACTTTTTTCAAAGAACAATGAGTCAAAAATCACTTCAGATATCTTGCAAAAATTTAGGGTTGGGAATTTCAAAAGTGTGTGCACCAAATTCTTATTTGGACAAGAAAATAACAAAGTAATTTAATGATTAAATGGATGGAAGTTTATACTGCACACATTAATCTTGTCTGTGGCCATGTTACTATCCATGTACAAAGGGGCCAAACACATACAGAGGTATGGAGTTATTGAACAAGTGCAATCAAAATAATACAATCTTCCACTTGAATCTGGATTACTTTCACTGTACTCCAACTAGATTCCCATCTGCAATAAGCACTAAATTCACTCTATTTCATTCACATCTAAGTTTTTGGTCCCACTGTTTGAAAAAGATCATTTAAGACTTGTTTTCAAAACAGAGATTGGTTGGCTCAATATTTTCTCTAGATCTTGGACAAATTAAATACAATTTTATTTGTGAAATAAAAAAGAGGACTGTGACATATGTTTATCAAGGTTCCAACAAACTTGAAAAAGCTGTTGCTTTTGCTTTTTGCTTACATGGTAGGGAATTTCACTGCCTATAACAATAAAACAAATTAAAAAAATCACATAACAAGTGAAGGAAATCAAATCAAAATGATATTATTTTGATTCAGTCAAAAATTGAAAATCAATCTTGCGTCTTATCTTGCATATTTGTTTCCAGCCACAAAAGTCAATTTCATGATTCAATGTTCATTGAATCGATACAATCATGGTGTTTTGCCATGATAAATACTGTTCATAAAACAGTGGCACCTGTATTATCAAGAGTCCTACTCCATGCCAAAGCTCAAATATAATATTAGTCCAGCAACTTACCAACAACAATACTATGATTATGTGCTTTGGCTTGTGGATGACAACAAGTGTGCATGATGCATGTGACAGCATTGCACTTGTGCCAGTGCAGTTACATAAAGTGTTCATTTTTTGTCTAAATTGTTCCAAATTTGGACTGCTAGGTCGAAATCTTACTAGTAAGTATAAGTAAGTACAATATTGCAACACACTTCTTTGTTAGCTACAGAATTATTTGTTTTGTTCTGTTTGATTCCAAAAACTTTCTACAAAAAGTTGTTGTTTTTGATACATCTACTCCAGCACAAAAAACAATCAATTGCAATGAAAACTCACAGTAGATGCATACCCACCTATTACCTATCTATTCATACAAGTAAGAGTGCAGCTTTGTATAATTAAGGTACAACTAAGTATTGTTGGATTACTTGACTATTATCATTATACAGGCAGAAATTTTAGGTTCAATCATATGAATGTGTGGCTGATAAATTCAAAAAAGGGCACAAGCACATACATTATGTACAATTCTCAAACTAATTCAAAGAGATATTTTAAATATTTCATAATGATTTATACGGTTTGGAAAAAAGTCTTTCAGTTTTGACAAGTCACAATCAACATTACATGAAAAACAATCCACCATTGAGTCCAGAATGTCCTATCCTCTTTAGGAAGTTATCTATTTAAGATATGATGAATGTTTTAGGATCATATTGTTTTAAGATCAGTGTTTAAAATAGTTTGAAAAGTGAAACTGTGAGCTCATATCTGACATAATTTTATTTCTGAGTTACAATTGAAAAGAATTCTTTTCTTCTAGTCCAAGAAAATAGAAGCTTAGGATTTTGATCAAAATAGTAATGACAGTTTGGCTTGGAAGCAACAATTAATGTGAGTTCAACATGATGCATTTCAGGAAAGAATTTTAAACTTTTGGTAGAATTTTAGACTCAATTGGTGAATTTTTGAAGTTCAAGTGAATTGCATTTGAAGATGGGAAAGAATTAGAATAAATCCTTGACCAAGAAGGTGGTGCAGCTGTTGAAGACCAAGAAGCCCTTCAAGAGACAAAAAAGAGGAGTTCCAGCAGATTGGAGGTGGATCCATAAAAAAAACGTTGTGTTGTTTTGGTGACAGCAATGATAGGGGGTAGCATAGTACCACATTTCAGGTTAAAAATTAAAAATTGGTCAGGTCCTTCCTTCTCACCTATCCAATTGCATATCCATTTCTTTTTTATCAACAAACAGATGTTGACAATGAAAAATCTGTTTTGAGTGAAATTTATGCTATTTCTATACACTATACTGAAATAAATAGCAGTTGAACACATAAAAGAATATTTTTTCTCACACACAGCAGCCTCTTTAGTTTGCATTTGATACATTTGGATTTCAGTATCTCTGTGTGTTGTGTTGCAACAGTGTCAGTGTATACAAAATTGCATGTGGCATTGATTTTTTGTGGCAAAGCAAGGAAAATAGGATTTTGTTCCTGGCACCACTGCCAAAACCAAAAGGCAACAATAGATCCATCACCCCCCCCACTTAAACCAAGCACCAACAACACACCAACATCAACATTAATAGCCTCTTCTATCAAGAGAGCTACCTTGTGCCACTGTCATTGCACTGCAGCAATAATTGCCATGGACATTGGCAGCAAAATGGGTTAGGATGGGTTGATTGTTCTGTCTACTGAGTGTCATTCATATAGATACACTGTAACAAATTGCAAAGTTGGCGCACAAAAAAGCAATTTTCACCTTTAAATAATTATGGCAACCCACAGAAAATGCCTGTTGCATTGGAATGGCCATTGCTGTTGATGGTTGCAACAATCATCCCAATGATTGATGTCTATTACATGATGGAAGTCTCTGCTGAAACAATTGTGGACAGTACAAAAAAAATGACAATGATACATTTCCCCTGACATAGGAAGATTTTTATACACATTATATTGCAGTAGCACTTCATAAATGGAGGGTGTATGCCAGTCAGCAATAATGGAGACAGTGATTCAGAATCCAAGCTTGAATTGAATAAATCAACTACCACTACCAATGGGGGGTGATACACACCATAACCAGCCTTGTGTTTTTTACAGTGAATGCAATAATTGCTACAATTGCTGACATCACAATGAAGTTCCTTGATGCAACAACACTTCAGTGGTCATAAGAAAAATAAGCCATTGGGGGAAAGTAAAAATAAGAATGGCACTTTGAACTAGTAAGGAGGTTGTATATTTACTTCTGTGTAGCACTTTGCAAATGACATCATTATTGTTTACCATGGCAAACAATGATTCAACAAATTTAACACTTTGACAATGGCTTGTTTGACCTAATTTTTCCTCATTTGCAATGACAAACTGAGAGCTGAGATCATGCACTTAAACATGAAAACTTAACAATAAACAACTTGCTGAAGAATGAACACAAAATTATTAAACTTTAGTTTTGTCAAAATAATCAGCAATGATGAGACCATAGTCAATGAAGTTGAAAATGTAAATGAGAGAGATTGAATGTGAAAATGTTGATCTTCTACTAAATGTTATTTTGTGTGTAGTATTACTTATGCAGTTTATTAAAATTTCATTTGTGATTATTGTTCATTGGTTTTAAATGAATCACAGTATTTGAACTTTGATTGTAACTTTTCCCATAACTCTGTATTGCACCTGTATTTGTGGTGAAGTTGCAAATATCATTTGAATTGCCATTGCAAATGGAAATAGTAAAATGTTCAAATTTAAGTGGTAATTAGGAATTTAAATTTTTGAATCTCAGCTTCAGTAGTAGCAGTAGTAGTAGTAGTAGTAGTAGTAGCATTAGTCCTTGCAGTTCTCTGAAGAAATGTTTGATTCTTTTTTAGTAGTGGTTATAACCATTTCATGTAGGTAATTGAAAATCAAATTTAATAATGGATTTTGATTTTGATTATGTAATTTTTTTATTTGAGTAACAAACTGTAAATTATTGTATAAGTATTACATTTTTTAACATGTAAATTGAACTAGTTGATCATGTTAAACATTACAACAGAAAATAGGTATAATAAGCATAAAGACTCTGCATAAAATATAAATTATTTGAATAGATTTCTCATGTTTATTCAAAGTTCAATTTTGAGAAGATCGGCTCTATGTACTTGTCAAGTTTTGAAAATGCTCACTTTACTGAAAAAAGAATAATTTTGAGGGATATTTCAATAGTATTGTTAATTGCTGCTTTGACTGTAGTTTTCATTTAAAGAACAATTGTAAGTTCAGGTGAATGGTCAATTGACCCCGATCCTTGTCAGATTTGAGTGTAAATTTGAAAGAGGGGTTTGATATTAGAAGCTTCTGTGTTGTAAAAGATATATAATATGTAAAAGAATCCAAGAACCAGAGAAAAGGCAAATAAATTTAGCTGCCCCAGAAGAAGAAGCCACAGCAAAACAAATAACATGTTCAATGATATTTGTGCTAGGTTTATTAAAAACATCTTGCTCTAATTAGTGGTACCTGTTATGGAGTGAGAAGGAAAATTGATGTGCATTGGAGGACAAAAAACATGACAGTAACAAACAAACATGAGATTTCATGCATTTTAAAAGCCACTACCCTAGCAGCTTTGGAAAAGAAAGTTTTCATAAAAGGATATGTAATTTTGTGCCGGTGTCACTGCATGATATACTTGTCTCAATCTTGGTGAAATATTTACAGAAATCCACTGCAAGAATAGTTGTAATAATAGCAATTTTAATTTTTCAATCCCATGGAATCTTTTTTAAGATTACCAGTGCTTATTTTTTAATGTTAAAGAAAATTCTCCCTGAATGACTAAAGGTATCACAAATTATGATGGACAAAACTGTTTTTCCTTTACGTAATCACAAAAGAAGATTATTTCTAGTGACAATTTTGTATGTAAAAAAGTGGAAATGCCCCCAATTATACCAAAGGCATATGACATTGGTGATATTGATGAATAAAACTAATTGGTATAGTCTGGTTGTTCCTGTGAGCAGAGAGAAGGCACTGAATGTTTACTTCTAGCATAACAGATTTCTCTTCCTTAGACATTAACAAAACTTGCAAGATTGATTTTGAAAGCAATCTTGATTTGGGGAGGCTTTTCATATGGCATTATTTGTGGCAAAAATGATTTGAAATAAAAGCTGCATGTGCTTGAAGCTATTAATTAGCAATGCTTGCATCATCTGGTAGACCCCACACTAAACTAGACAATTAGCCACCAAAAACAGGCAGCTTATAAAGAGCAGTATAGTAAAATAATGAATAATTGTCACACTAGCAAGATTGTTATTACTGTTGTAATACTATTATATCACTGACCATTGAAGTGCTGTTACTTGGTAAATTCTCAATGATTATGTTTGCCACAATAAAAAAAAACATAATCAAGTGATATTCCTGTTATGTCCTTCATCCCTGTCTGCAGCCTCTTTATTTTGGTGTTAGTATTTACATACCAGACAGGAAAGGACTAACATGGTTTCAATCCATTAAACACAATTTTGCTAATCTCACCCC